>BGPR01003169.1:42566-146582 GCA_013235015.1 Araneus ventricosus | reverse complement strand
ACTTTTTATGAATAATAATCATTAACAATTCTGAAATACTTTATCACCATAAATCAGAACCATTTACCATATTTTGAAGAATATCGAATTCCTTTTAAATAATGTATTAAAGAAGGATACATTGTAGCAAAGTTCCTTCAAAACATCCAAGCTTTTCAGATCCTAATAATAGACGGTTAAAATGAGTTATTTCGTTCTAAGCTGAAGATATTCGCGAGACTATAACTTCAAAAAAAATCTCAAATGGAAAACTCGCCAATTTCCTCCCAGCAGCATGAATTTGGACATATGCCCGAGTAAGCTCATATTAAAATAACCGGAAGGAAAACTGTAAAATATAAAATATATTCTAAACTTCAATGAATAAAATCTCTATGCATGCAACATTCAGTCTGCAATATGAGCTTTTAAAAAACTTCATTACTGTAATCAAACCTCTTAAAACACAAAGCACTCTGATTGCAAGGCTTTTAAATAATGCATCACAAAAACTTGGGCAACCAACCTTTAATACGACATTTTTTTCAAATGGATTTTCAAATTTCGCATTTTAAAAATGACACTGAGAATATCAAGGAATTGTAATCTTCATTGATATGCAACTCTTGTTTATGATATACCTCCTAACAAAGCTGTTTGAATACAAAACAGAACGAATCAACCATGTTATAGGTGGATTGTATGCAATTATTTTAATTCAGAAAATCAGCAATTAGTTTCCTTTGGTTAAATCAAAAGAAAATTAACGGAAATGCATATTGCAAAATCTATTTTCAAATTTTATTTCGCAGATTTTCTACCAGAATTTTCAAGTTTAATATTGTTTTAAGCTGAACATTCATCATAATACCAAGTACTTGGAAAACGAAAAAAGAACTCTAATGTTAATAAGCAGAATTTGTAAGCCATTTCATGATAATTTAACACGGATTAAAGTAATAAAATTTTCAGTTAGTTTTCTGATTATTAAATGGAACAGAAAAAGTGGAAATCCCTTTCATCATAATAAATCCAATGCAACAATTGTGTTTTCTAATTATTAATTAATATTATATGCACTATATTCTATACTTTTCTAAATTAGAATATACAGTATGCGAAGCTTTATATAAATTTTAATAGACGAATAGATTTTTCATGCATAATCCGTCATTCTTTCAGCATACAATTTAATGATGTCACTCACTCATCAATGAAGATTGGCAGATGTTTCCAAATTAGGCATTCCTGCCCTTTTGGCATGACAGCATTTCAAAATGGATTTTGATTCCCATTAATCCTTTCACAATATTCTATTTCCATAATTAATTGGAACATGTTAGGGGGCGACCCGATGCCCGAGGGTGCAAAGAAGGGGGCCCACTGATAAGGAGGTTAGTGACGTCACAGCTTACGTGGAATTATTCCACTCGGATCCCTGGGTTGTGGGGTACCGCTGATAACGTCCAAGAATAAAAAGGCATCCCCCTAAGGGATTAGAGGGATTGACAAGTGGGAGGAGTGTGGAAGGATTTGATATCGATGAATTTTCGTGGCATAACAGAGAGAAGAAGAGCAGTGTAGGGCAACTGGTAGAGCTTTTCCATACGAGGGTAGAGACGATTTGACTACCTTCTTGAATACGATGCGTCTTGTTATGGATCTTAAGTCCATATGAGCATTTTATTGTCTAAAGGAATTCAAATAACAGCTTTGTGTCGTCTTTTATTTCTCTTTTTCATGAGCAGTATATAGAATTTCTATCTGTTCAAAATATCTTCTAAATTTATTCAAAATAGCAGTAACACGATTAATTTGAATTAAGTGATTAGCTGTTAAAAAAGAAATGTAGTTTGGAGAATAACCAAAGCAATTGCTGTAGTGACGAAGAATATTGCCATCGATGCTGTAGTGACGAAGGATATTGCCATCGATGAATTTTCGTGATATACTGAGAATATACAGTAGTTTCTGGTGGAATTTTTATGCATAAAAGAGGTGATTTCATTGCGTTGAAGATTTCAATTTATTTCATGTCCTATGTAAATATGAGCATTTTAACCTCCAAGAAAGTCAAATAATAGGACGTCTTTTATTGATTTGAACTTTCTTATTTTGTATATTTTCATCGAACGTTATGATATTAATAAGATTGTTAACAGATAAAATAGTAGTGAATTCAGTGTTTACCGAAATTCTTTTAGGCATTAATGAAATTACTTTACTCAATAGAACAATGGATGAAGAGAAAGTATTTTATACCGATGAATTTTTCGGTATAACAGCACTGTAAAAAATATCCGTTTTTTTTCCCTTACTTTTTCCGTATATTTGACGGTTTAAAGCTGTTTTGTTGACAAAACGGTTTTTCACCGTTTTTCGCTCCAGCCATAAACGGTTTAAAACCGTCAGTTCAAATTCTATTTTTCTTTATACGGTATTGCTTTCCGTACGATAACTTTCCCTTTTCTTAACTGTAATTTTATTGCATTCATTTCATGTTTTTAATAGGGTTCCATCTCCGTACCTTAAAACACGTGTTCTGGTAATAATTGATTTTTACACCACTAGGTGGCGCCACTAGAGCTATAGTGACTTTAAAACTCAAATAGATTATTTTTTCTTTATTATGTGAAGTCTCCGGTGGTCTAGTGGTTAGAGCAACTGCCTTTTATTTCTATGAACGCGGTTTCGATCCCCGGCTCGGAGGTGTTAGAAGTTTTGTCAACATCTTGCATCGAAATCGTCCAAGTAAGTTCAATTAAAAATTATATTAAACAAATTGAAATTGATAATTAAGCCTTGATTAATCAATATTCCTAATTGATAATACACATCAGCACATTTCAACTCGAACAGAAGGAGAAAAACAACTCAACTCAGTTGATGACGTCACTTACTTCGATGACATAATTTTTACGGAGAAAACTTGATTTCATACGGTAAAAAACCGTTGTGACTACGGATTTACTTCCTAACTTTTACGGGAAAAACTTGTTCCTGTATGGTAAAAAACTGTTGTGCCTACGGATTTACTTTGTAACTTTTACGGTTTTGCACAACCAACCCAGCTGCCAGTTTAAAACCGTAAATTTTACGGGATTTTTTTTTACAGTGAGGGAGAAGAAGCGTCTTGTTTTGCCTTTGTACGAGCTTTCTCTGAATAGGTACCTCTGTTTTTGCTTACATATTGTTTTCGCCTTTTTTCTGCAATTGAAGCAGGTACAGAGTTTTTATTTGCTTATTTTCTTTAAGCCTTTGTCAAATTTCCTTAAGATGCAGTAACATCAATTCTTCTCATTTTTAACGAAATAACTTTAGTGTCGAAGAATAGATACAGAAAATTTTTATAGCTTAAAAAAGAATCGGAATATTTGATACATCTTCTTGTTGAGGTTTCCATGTGTCAGTAAATTCGACTTAAATAATTTTTTTGAATAGATTACCAGTCAGTTCATGTCACCAGTCAACTGGCTGCTTCATCATTCAAAGTATAAATAGTCTTGAACTGCCTTTGCTTTCTCATTGTCTATTCTTTACTTTGTAGTTACAATAATCATAAATAAAAATACCCGCTATGCCTAGGATCTCGCTAAATAAGGAATAATGATCAAAAGAGAAACTTGAAAGATTCAGTGTTTAAAAAATTTACTTTAGTTCTCAATAAAATGATCGCTTTTAAGGCAATATTGGCGAAAAATCTTCCTTCAATAAATTAGATCAGTGGTGCTGATTGGAAACACTCGTAGCTGTGGGAAATAAGACGGACAAGGCTGAAGTAAGTTTTCCATCTTAAATATATGGCCTGAACAATCTTGTGAATTTAAAACACATATTTTAAAGTTATTCATTTCACTTATGATGTTGCGTATGTATTTTTTAAACTAGAGAAGGACGTGAAATTTCCCTACAACATCTTTTCCTAAAACTGATGACAGATGCCGATAAGGATATAAAATTCTTTGACAGCAAATAAAATACATACTGAACATTCCTTAGAATATTTTAAAAACTGAAACGATTTCAAACAAGTCATTTATTTCACATCCACTTCAATAAAATAAAATAAATTATGAAATCTAATAATGGTGCATCAAAATCCATTTCGTTTCTTTTGTATTTTTAATTTGAAAACTGATGTCATTTGACTTTTTAAATATTTCATTAAAAGTAAATGTTACACTCAATACATACATATATATATATTAACATTTCCATATAGACCCTTCCTCAAACCTTAGAGGTTTTTCTTATAAATCCCATAGCAAAATTTAAATGCATAAATTAAATTCGTAAATAATTGTACTTTTCAGTCAAGGTTCAAAAATTTACTTAATTAATTTTTGGTTCATTCTTCTAACATATTCAACTAATATCAGAATATTTCTCGATATTTTGATTTATCTTTAGCTGAAAATTTGAAAAAACTTTATTAAGGTAGCTCCAATCACTAAATATATAACTTCAGCATTCATGGCTAAGAATGACATTTCAACAGCGGGATAGCATAATTATGTCATAAAAAGTCATATTCGTATCATATATTATTTGGAATTTTCTGACACCGTAAAGTTCAACGCAACATCCATTTAATTACTAAATAGTTTCTGGTGATATTATGACTTGATTTGCAGCAACTTAAAAATTTTTCACACTCAAATATCGAAGATTTATACAAAATGACAAAATGTCGCACATTTTAGGCTATAATATTCATTAATTACACGAAAACTTTCCAATTTATTGACACGGTACAATTCCAGTACTGAACTTCATCAAGTTATATTCCATTTAATTATTAGATATTTATCTGGTGTTGTTATAACTAGATTAGCAACAACTATAAACAATACCTCACTATCAAATATCGACGATTTATATGGAATGACAAAATTTCTCTCGTTTCCGATGAAAATATTCATTTATTACACGAAAACTTTCCAAGTTACTGACACAGTACAATTCCAGTACTGAATACTATCACATTAAATTCCATTTTATCATTAGATATTTATCTGGTGATGTTATAACTTGATTAGCAACAGCTATAAACAATGCTTCACACTCAAATTTATATGCGATGACAAAATTTCACACGTTTTCGATGATAATATTCACTTATTACACGAAAACTTTCCAATTTACTGGAACAATGCAATTTGAGTACCGAACGCTGTCGAGTGCATTATAACTTCATCAACCACAACTAAAAGCGCTACCATATCCTTCTCTAATCTGTCATCAAAAGCTAGGGAAGTGATCATTTCGCGACGTCCACTATTATGGGTACAACAACAAAAACAAGCCGTGTCACATAACCCATTCCCCTGTCTTCATCCCCTTCATCCCGGCACCGGGCTCATTCATTTATCCCTGGCCAGAGCCGCCGCAAATTGGGAAGCGCTGTTTTGGCCCTTCAGAGATCCCCCAATAGAAAGCATCAGCTTATAGAGGCTCGGGCCCCGTCTTATTAGCCGTCGTGGTTTGGGCCCTTGTTAGCGCAGCATTAGAGTGAGCCGCTGCCTCTGATAATCCCTTTAATCAGCGCTCATCGCACCTTGCTCCCGGTGCTCCTTTTCCTTCATCATCTGTTGCTCCTCCGCATCCGAAGGGGGAGAAGAGAGGGGGCTTAAGATCTTGTGGCTTCGGGCTTCACTCTAAGGAGGAGGCAAATAAATATGACGCGTGTTTATCTGTAAATGAGGTTCGAATTTAAAGTAAGCTTGTTCTGTATAAAAAGTGTCTGAAACACGTACTGTTGTACTCAATACAAGTTTAAATTAAATTCACACATATAAAACATAGTTTATTAGTAGTTTAATACCTCTGCACAACTTTCAAACTGTCCAGTTTCCAAAACCTGGGAATCCATTATTTATTTATTTATTTCGAAATATAGGGAAAATTAAACTATACTTATTGGTCTTGTGTTGCTTATTAAACCTTATAACTTTGCCGTGTAGTTGCAAAAGTGGCCATCTCTATTTTTTCACAAATACGTTTATTCAAAGATTTTAGTGCATTTGATCTGTTCTACCACTTCGCAACATAAAAACTTTTAAAAACTGGCCATATCCAAGCTAGTTTTGAAACGTTTCCATGTCGTCAAATGTTAGAAGAGATCAAATAGATCTAACATTTTTGAAAAAACGTATTTGTGAAAAAATAGATATAGCCACTTTTGCTCTTATAGGATACAATCAAAACAACTAGTAGTACATTGTCTATGACACTAAGTCAACTCACAAAATATTCCTGAGGGAAATATTTGTTTCTAAACTATGTTTTGCCATACGAGTCGAATGGAAATGATTTTTTAAAATCAATTTTCATTTTTGCTCATTTTTCGTGCGTTTTTCAATGTTTACACTATCAGAAAGCTTTTCGTAGCTGCAAATAAAGTTGTTCGAGAAACGAGAAAAAAATCGAATATAGCGACTTAATTTGACATTTTCAATTAGGATACGTGGCAGTTGCAGATTCAAACATGCCAACCTATCTAAGTCAAGTGTTCTCAGATTTGGGTTTCTGATTTTCTCATTTTGGAGGGAGAACGTGAATTGGGCAAATAAAACTGGACAGAGGGAATATGTTTATAAGTGGGCTTCAAGACTCAATTCAAATTAAACAGACGATAACAAATTTATCCTGTTTTAACTTATTTGGTTGGTTTGCTTCTAATACTGAAAATTTAGCTTTACTATAAGGAATTGGTGAAAGACTACTGAATGAAATGCGTTTCTTTTTTCATGAATGATGTACATGTTCAAGTAAGCATTTTTTTTAAAAAATGTAAAAATAAACATGATTGCTTCATAAAGTGAGGTTACTTATTGGTCTTGGGAAAAAAAGTTTAAGTTGAATTCATATAGCCTATGAATTCAAGTATATCTTCTAAACCGAATTACAAGGTGTATTATATGCCACGACGCACACTAAATAATCAATAATAAATTCATGTTTGGTTATTACCTTAAAATTTTAGTCTTCGGAGAATCATGCAGGAAAAGTCGATTTATCTCATATAACATACTGGCGCTCTTCATTCTACTGACTTTTTTTCCGTTGAGTTAATTCTACAAAAACTGTTTTGTTTCATGAATAAACTTCCCAAAATTCAACCGATCAAAAACAACATAGTCAATCTGTCTCATATAGCATACTGCCGCTCTACATTCTCCTGACTTTTTTGTTGAGTTAATTCTGCAAAAACTGTTCTGTTTCATAAATAAACTTCCCAAAATTCAACCGATCAAGAACAACATTGATGTAGAAATTCGTACCATAGATGACAAGAAAAAACGTAAGTCAGTTATAATATATTGTTTTCGAATTGTAGACAGAAACTTCAGATATAAATGGTTTTTTTTTTATTTTGAAAAGAATTTAATTATTACAAAAAACTGAAGCAGTTATTCTCTTTTTATTAAAATAGCTTGTACCTTATTGGTAGTTTAAGTGAAATGCATGAATGCATCCGGGAGATTTTTTTTCAAAGTTAGGAAGGGTTAATTAATTTTATTTTCTTCAACTGAAGAAACAACTTTCGTTACCAGAAAACACATACTAATAATTGCAATTTTATTCCGTATTCAGCAGTCACCAACTTACAGATACTAGCAATATTTTTTTACAATTCCCAAAGTCATCTAATAAAGCTCTAAAAGTCAGTAATATGTTTATTTTACCAAATTGATGTCATTCCTTGTACGAACTTTTCTATTGAGCCCACTAATATTGTTAGTTTTGAGTATAAACCAAAGTTAGGTAGAAAAACTAAACTATGCATGTTAAAATTTTTAATACTTTTACTGCAATAAAAACACACCCATTATATGAGTAATAGAATTATAATATCAAAAACTGTATATACTATACAAAATATGATATTAGATACTAATAGCAGTGATAAAGGGTAGATAATTTTGTTGATAAAAAAGCGTCACATAGATAAAATTAATTTTTGTGTATAAATTTTAAAATCAAATGTCAAAAAATGTCAAAAATTAGTGTGTAATACATTAACCCTTTGCGGTCGATGCCGCCAAATCGGCGGCATTCCCAAGTCTTAGTAGATGTTTTTATTTGTTTTATTTTAGACCCACACCGAATAGCCTACCCAAATGGGTGGCATTCCCAAGTCCTGGTAGATGACGTTTTTTATTTGTTTTGTTTTAGACCCACACTGACCAGTCTACCCAAATGGGTGGGCTGGTCGGTGTGGGTGTAAAACAAAACAAACCAAAAAATAACATCTACCACGACTTGGGAATGCCGCCAATTTGACGGCATCAACCGCAAAGGGTTAATAGAAGACAAAGATTTAGCTCTTGAAATTCGTGTCATTATCATTTGCTATGTATTCTTGGATATATTACATTATAAAGTTAGTTTAGATCGTTACTATGATGATTTATGAATTAAATTTAGATCTGCAAAAATAAATTTTAATAACTAAAATATTCGATGCAAAATAATCTTTGATTCCTCTAATATTGTTTAATCATACTTGCATATATAATTTAAATTTTAACACTTCTAATAAATTAACTTTAATTGCATATTGATTTATAATAATCGTTAATCTTTAAATTGGCACTTTACGAAAAATTATGTTTCCGGTTATTATTAGTTTCGAATATCTCAAACGTAATAAAATTGTTATGACATAGCTTCCAAAGCATTATTTAATAGCCTGTTTACGACTTATTTGGGAAACACTCACAATATGGGGAGAAAAGTTTTACAATTCCCCTAAGATCTCAATTCTTAATTTCAAGAGGTCACCACTACACGTTATGGAACAATAAACTGCGGCGTACAGCACTCAAAATATATTCTTCACACCTCCGAGGCATAAAATTCAAATTATTACTGCCACCCTATCTCCAGCCAGATAGTCGCCACTCAAATCGCAACTTACGACTTCATCAAACAAAATTTCGAGCACGGCAAATCACTCAAACTGATGCACGGGCAATCCTCGGCACGTTTATAAAGCATCGGGAATCAGTCCCAGTGCGCGAGAGGGCCATAACACAAACCCCAAACCCAATTTGTCGGCCGATTTCCAGACATAGCCACTTTATGGTGATCATCACAGATGAAAATTAGTCCCGCCCGATATTTTCACGTACCTCACCTTCACCCCTAAAGTCTGGGGCGCAGAAATCAGATATTTAAAGGCACGAACTCGGCCGCCTCTGCCTTGTTTATTCTGGGTGATTATGAGGCGAGTACAAACAGTTAGTACAACACTGCTGCGCCAAAACATAAAACGGCTGCTGGCATAAAGTTAGGCCTAACTCTAATAAAGTTCTGCAAGACCTGCTAGAACCCTTTCTCGGTCGTAAGTGCGGGGGGCATAACGGAAAGTTTTACGCCCTCGCTCGTAACAAGAGAAGTAGGCAGAATGAGCCATAAATATTATAATACATATAAACAAAGGAGACGTTTTGATGATTTGCAACGCGTTCTGGTTTATCTTTTACAAGGCTGGCTTTATGTTGTCTTATGGCTGTGCACCTGATGTAAATCAGAAGGTGATGATGTACTTCATTAGTTGCATAAACGTGGATTATGGGTTGGAAATGTATCAAATCATGCATTATGGGTCAATCTATGGGATGGGGAGGGATTGATGTCTCGTGAACGATTCGTTCGGGTGCTTCAGGGATTAAACGAAATTTCGTTTCGGGCGTTAGATATCAAAGAATGAGTTTAACGCTGAATTTCGTGGATTAGATTTCAAGGAGAACATTTCATGTCGATTTGAGAGTGAAATTGATTCTAAAGTTTAGATGTTGGATACTAATTCCTGGATCGATTTCTCGTGAAAGATTTGTTCTGTAACCTGAGGAGTTGAACAAATTCACTTGGAAGTTAAATATTAGATATCAAAGAATGATTTTAACGCTGAATTTAGTGGATTTAAGATTCAAGAAGCACATTTTATGTCGATTTGAGAGTGAAATTTATTCTAAAGTTCATACGTTGGATACTAATTCCTGGATTGATTTCTCGTGAAATATTTGTTCTGTAGCCCGAGGGATGAAACAAATTCACTTGGAAGTTAAACATCAAGGAATGATTTTTAACACTAAATACGTGACGAATTGATTCACAGAATTGCATTTTATGGCATTTTATAAATTTGATTAATCCTGAAATATATATTTAAACAAATATTACTGAGACAATAGTTCTGTTTTAATATGCTGTTATAATATCCAAACAGAGTATTTTAATGCTTTACATAAACACAAAACTGACTTAAAAAGACTTTTTCAATAATTTCAAATATTGCTTAGCGTTCTTTAGAAATTTAAATTTGTGCCTATTGATTTATTTCAAAAATCATGGAATAAATTTGGTGGAATGATACTAATTTTCAAATTAAATTAGAGTAAATTCTCAGGTAAATTTTGTAATATGTAGAATTATGTAAAATACAGCGGAATTCTGAAGTAGAAGCATATTGTCTGCCTATTTCTTATACTTCTGAAAAAGCAAGTCAATTTATTAACCTTTTAGATTTAATGTATGCTTTTGATTTTAACTCATAGAATGGGGAATATTATTTATTTAATCCACACTCACAGATCAAATGAAAATACAAAATATTTTTTCCTAAGAAATGCTTCTGAATAATGCATGGTAAAATAAATGGGTATTTTGTAATTCAATTTATATGATTTTCATATAGGCCTCAAATAGAGAGTTTAACTCATCTGTTACTGAATAAACATTGCATTTATATTGTAAAATCTTTATTAAATTCGAGTACTTTGAATTTGCTAAGTTTTTCCCTTTAAAAGTATCCTGAAAATAAGAACTGACTATTGAAAGCAAAATGACCATCGACAACTGAATTGCATCAAATTGCTTGTTAAATTTCACTTGTTTGAAACTCTATAATTTTCAACAATTAAATTATTTTAGTCTTCTGGCATGTAAATTTTTTCTGTAATATATATTCATTTGTATTATTTGTTCTTTAAAACTCCAATAAAATGGATTTTTTGGGACCAACCTTTTAAGAGAAGTAATTTAGTATAGTATAGTCAGAGTTATTCCTTTTAGAACATAAGAAAATAATACTATCATCACAAATTTTAGAGATAGCTGACTTGCAAAATTTCAAAGTAGTAAATAAAATGGAATTAGTTAAAATCTGTGTCGAAGCAGAGATTAATAATTTAAAACGATCACTTTCACTTGTAACTTTCTATAAGAAATAACATTTGTTTTAATTTAATGGGAACTCTGCAATTGCCTCCATGGCTAACATGACATTCTATTCGACACATAAAAAATATTTCTCACATCATTATATTTCCTCATTTCTTTCATATTGATACAATATTAATATTTTCTAAAAATAAATTATTGCTGAAATATTTTTTATTGCTAATAAATTAGGGTTTATCTAAATGAGGCATATCGGAATCCATTTACAGAAATTGGCTGATGTATTCTCGCTAGATTTATTCGCCTACGATATATTCTATCACTTGTAGCAAGTCGCAGAAGTACTACCCACAACCGTAGACAAAAACCACCTGAAGATCTCAAGCATCCTGGAGCGATCATTCCCTTAATACCCTTGAGGGTTTATACAGTCCCCTCCCCCCAACTGTGTCACCCCTCTGCTAAATCCACCGAATAGAAAATCCTTTATAAATCCGACCGACATCCGGAATTATTTATTCAAAGAGTTATCCCGGATTTGGGAACAGCTCCGGAATTTCAAGCTGAGAGAAAAATCACTTTTCGGAAGACAGGGGGTATGTATTTTTTCCCCGTCTACCCCCTGTAGTATGTATGGATAGATAGATATCCCACCGTACGCATTTGGAAGTCAGATATGCCCTGGAATGGAATAGCAGGGAAAAAAGGGGAGAAGGCAAGACTTAGAAGGAACTGTAGGTCAGAAAGGGAAAAGTGAAAGAAGTTATGGTTTATTTTATTTATATATTTCTTACCTTGCTCTTTCTGGAGAAAGAGTTTTTCTCGGTATGGATATCGTCAGCTTAAGCCGCATACAAACGATATTGGGAAACCCATAGGGGGTGTTTTTTGGCCTCAAGAAATTGTATTGGATAGAAGAGCTTTAGTGCAAGACTGACGCGTTCGGTTCAGACAACAGTGGGTAAACAAACACTGGATACATGCTTTACAAAACAGCACTTTTACCCCTTCTAAATCTGGTACATTGAGTATAAAACATTGCGATTTTCTAAATTTAGGAAGCTCAACTTTTGATATTTTAGAAAGGTTTGCATAGGTACTAAAGTCCTATCAAATAGGGACTTTAGTTGGAGAATCAAAAAATTTTATTCCAAATTTTATTTCTTCTAAATGAAAATGTAACTTCCTTCATCTGCAAAACTTCTTAAAGGTCTGCCTCTCGCTACTCTTTTTCGTCTGTAAAAATAGATCACGACCTGATCTAAGAGGAAAGAATTTTTTAGACCACAAGTCTCCATAATATAAGACGTATAATGTTATTAAATTTATTTGAATTTTAAAATTATTTCAAATCAAGATGCCTTTCTTGATTTAGTTCGATCACTAATAACATACATCTGGAAAAGGCATACTGTCACAGTCTTCACGCGTCCACCTAGGAAGAACACAGTTTAATATGTCATGTATTTGTATAAGGACGAAGAATATTGTCCTCTACGTGTGTATAAAAGCAGAGAGTGTAGTCCTATACGTGTATAGCAGACAAAGAATGAATTGCTACCTTTCTTCAAAAATCTTTGGTAAAGACCTTTATGATAAGACTCTTTATATATGGTGGTAGAGTCAGTTCTTATAATCATATCTTCACGAAATTTGTGTTTTAACTTTTTAAATTCTGTATTTGCCTTGAATGAAAAATGCTTCATCTGTATAAAAATGGACAATTGTTAGTCAGTGCTCTCTAGATTCAACATCAGAAGCAGCGATTCTTGTGGCTGAGGAAAGCTGGGAAAACCCTTACACTATGCTACAAGTTGCCTGTTTAAAACGGCATACCACCTAACAAAACCGTCAGCAGACCTAGAACCACTTTGGTGGAAAAGAGTCATGAACAACAACAATTCTAGGGCGAAAATCAAAAAACTCATGCACTTCATCGCGGAAAACGAACCACTCTTATTTCCAAAAGATGGCGACGACAACTAGCCACAGACCCAACTAACCCTATGTACTCATATCCTCTCTTCTTCCATACACAGGGCAAGACCCTCTCAAATTCAACAACACAACGATCTGAAAGACTGAACTTTAAAAAAATATTATATTCTTTTGTTTTAAATGTCATGTTCTTTTGTATCTTTTTATAGAAATTGTAATTTTTTTCTCTGGCTTTTTTTAATAAAGTCTCACGCATACCCAACCAACCGACAGGGAGCCGTCCTGGCTCCGAGTTCGGGGGTATGCTGTGGTGTTAAGTCAGTGTTCTCTTGAAGGATATTTTTTAAAATAAAATGAAATGTACGTTATTGATATAGAAGTTTTTTTAATTTGTGATGATATAATGGGTAAAGTATAATGTTTAAATTGACAAACATGGGAATAAGTAGGTTTAAAAGTCACTGATATTATATAGATAGAGGACCGGGACTAACAGGGTTTTGTTCTCCAGCTTCGATTTGAGTGTGTAGTTCTTGTGAATACTTTTGTATGTATGTTTTAGACAGAGGACCAGGACTTTGGGGGTTTTGTGCTCAAGCTTCTATTCGGGTGTGTGGTGTTTTTGTGAATGCTTTTGAGTATATGTTTCCTTATATGTAATTTATGCTCATTAGTTTATTGTTAAATCTAATTAATTGTAGCTAAGAGAATAAAATGACAGAAATGTTGTGTTATATTATTTTTTGGCTTTAGTTCCGCGGACCATGGTTGTCAATTTGTTTTCATTAGTCCAAATTTCTCCATTTTTAGGACGGTTAATGGATGGAGTTGGTTGGTTGTCTTGTAGAGGTTGGAGTTGATTGGTAAGGGAGAAAGTTGTAATTCGTAGGAGGTGGCTCCACCATTTCCAAACGGTTCATTTTGTTAAAGCAGTTGTACTCGAGTGTTCATCAATTTTGTCCGCATGCAAAAAGAGGACGGACTTCTCTTCCGGTTGGTTGTTTACAAGCTGTTTGTAAGTCAAATAATGTAAATTTTGTGCTTCCTTTTTATATGCGTTTCGAGTTGCTTAAAATAAATTCATATCTCTAATGGAATTTTTAATTTTGTTCGTTTTACTGCTCTACCTTGCATAAGAATTATATAGACTAAGTGATCAGAATGCGGTTATAATTGTAGCCGAGTTTATTCATTCGCTGTATGAGATATAGTAACACAAACTACCGCAATTGCTGTTTACAATCATTGATGTTTGCAGTTTGGTAAACGAACAATTTGGTCCGAACATATAACTTTATATACAAAGCAGTTATAATATAATCGTGATTGTATTTCTGTCATTTTAGTGACTATAGACGAATGGGTGAAAGGAATAATCATGCCTGAATTTTAGTAATGATGACAGAGCATCTGTTGCGTGTACCTGTATCAAATGTCTTCTCCTTATTTAATTCACAGCCTTAGAAAGCAATGTGCCATTCAAACTCCCTATGTAGATCCATCAGAAGCTTCTAGATTAGTTCTAAAGTGGAGCCAAAAATCATACCATACAGAAATCGCAAATCCTAGTAAATGTATTCCACTTACTGTCTTAGTAGCAATGAATTATCTGTAACATTTATAGTTTTAAAAATTTAGTTTAGTTACAATCATAGGGTTTAGACTCACTATGTTTGAAAAAATATGGCACCTAAGAGAATAAGTAATATATCATAAGAACCGTAAATATTTCAACTTTCTTTTCGAGTAGTTGCATATGTTATACATGTCCTCTTTTTGTTGCACTTCACTCATTTATGCGATAGCCGAGTTGTGAGGCCTCAGAAGCGCTGAAGCATGGGACTATAATGAGTCTTAGTTAGTTTATATTATTCATATTATATCATTTCGAAATCCAATAATTAGTATATAAATACTCTATATAATTCCTATGATCTGCTCAGTTGTGTCGAATCGTTTTAATATGAGCTGAAGTTTTCAGAAAAAGCCTAAGTAAAAGTCTTCTTAAGCTCCCGAATAATATGAAAGTCGCTTAGTGATTTCGGTTTTATTGTATTGTATGTTACGGCAAATAAAATAATTTCTGATCACGTTTTGTGTACTTGTTCATGCGCTGAGAATTTTTAATATTTTTTTTCACAGTTTAAAGGCAATGAAACCTTCTAATAATTTATATGCTATTTTTTAAAGGAATTGTGCATTTTTAATGAAACTTTTTACTTCAATAATACAAAATGTCCATAAATTATTGTCGGGGATTCATTATTTTGTAACTTTTGATTAACCCTCTAATTCATAAGGCCAATGAAATAAAGGGACCGCAAAATACGGGAACGTCCGAGCTTCTCTATCAAAGGTAAGGGAAATTCACTTTTCCCCTCAAAAACCATAATGACAGCTGGCATTGTCCAAATTGTAAGAAAACTCCCCTCTTCCCCACACGCATCTGGCACTGGCACATCACATCTGGCCACTCTAACGAAGCGTGAAATCAATCACACTTAACGAAATGGGGTGGAAATTTCAGAGTGACATTCGGACGGCTTTGGTCTTTTGCTTGAAGGGACTTGTGGGACGGTCCGGTATCGATAGAGTTAAAGAATATGACGATAAATACTGTCACATGGTCAAAACAATGTTAATAATGCAAGCAAAGTTAAGAAATTTCCACATGACAGCCTTTCATGGCATGCAACCCATCGACACTTGGCTGGAAATTGATTTCCGTCTCGATACGTATGTTTAGGATAGCAAAACGCAGGCAAGCTTTATACAAGAACAGTTAAGTATTTGAGTATCTGGGACGAAATAAGAACAATAAAACTTCTAAGAAGTGCGAGGTTCAAAGAACCTTTGGTAAAAAGTTGTGGCACGTGTCACATCGAGACGCATATTTACGGATCCTACATAGTAAGAAATAAGGAAGCTTCTCATTAGTTCTCAATGACGTGACTTCACGTGATTTGGCTTGCTTCTAAATGACTTCGTGAAACTAAACAGTACTTACCAATGGTGAAGTTTCGTCCTTTATTTTTTTTATTCTAAAAATGTATTCATCATATCATAACCATAATTAGAAGAGAGTTTTGATCTCTTCATGACGCGATAGCGGATTAATAATAAGAATCCCGTCTAAGAGTGGAGATATGGTGTCCTTTAAGAGTAAGCCAAGTCACGCGACATTGAGAACCAATGGGAAGCATCCTCATTCCCTACTATGTAGGATCCGTAAATAAGCCATCGAGACCGAATTCAATTTCCAGTCAAATGTCGATGGCCCTGCTTGCACAAGATATTTTGCGATATCTCCACAATGCTGCTATGATATTCTGAATACCGCACCAGATTGTAAAGATATCGTATGAATATTGTAGAGCTTCTTGTGCTACTAGGGGGTTACATGCCGTGAAATGCTGTCAAGTGAAAATTTCTTAACTTTCTTTCTGTTATATAAAAAAAAATTGAGTTATATTTTATGAATATGTAATCATATTTCTTGTCATATTCTTTAATCAAACATTATGAAGTAAGGAAACATCAGCATTAATTTGTGGACACCCTGCGTATCAACTAGAAGACCCCACGCAAGATTATTGAAACGCGATTTATTTAGTTTCGTTACAATCTGGTAGTAGAATTTCAGAAAACTGTTACACATTTTGTAAAAATTTAGTAATAAGTTTATATTTGGATCCGAGGTTTGCAGTGTCCCTAGGTATTTTTCCAATTCCATAAAATGATCTCAAATGATTCGAACCCGATCGGTGTGCGTTTATTCATTTGCGGTTGGCAATACTATGCAAATAAAACGAGTTTTTGATACACAACTGCAGTGACGGCTTGTGAACATGATTTTATCAGTTGGAGAGATGAGAACGGGAGAATGATATACGTGCACGAGATCGGGTTATGAGTTCTGGCAATGTTTCTGGTATTAGAGAAATATTTTTAACGCTTATTTTACTCCAGTGAAGAGTATTATGATTTGGATTAATAATAAATCATTTTTAAGAAAACCTGATCTTGTAACTGTACCACCTTTACGAAATTTTCAATGTCAATTCTGCTAAAAGGGTGAAACACATTCTGGTCGATAACAAATTAAAGATTGCAGTTTCGATACCTGCTTCCACAAAGAATTTGTCTCCATGTGGACTTGAATCATGTTGAATCTGACATAGTGGACCAAATAGGGGATGAACACTGAAGAATGGGAAGAAGGGAACCAGCTACACAAATGCAGCGACAAAATCTACAGATACGTCTATAAGGCCACTTCGCTACTTCTGCATTTTCTATTTAAATCGAATTTGAAACTTGTCACATGTACCAAATCTTAAATCAAATGACATCAAATAGCGGTAATGAAAAAATACTTTGATAAAAATGTAGAATTTCATATAAATTAATAATGAAGTATATTATCAAAATGTTTTACTAAACGTATACGGAAAACAGACGGAAGATTAAGAGATTTCTAAAATTAAGTAAAACCACAATTTTTTTTGAGCAACTTTAATCATCTTTGCTATTTGTATCTCTTTATACGATACAATTTTGGATAACATTTCTCTAAGTACGTGAGTTATTAAATTTGAAGTTTTGTCAATCAATATCCGTTAAACAGAGTTTCTTCTCAAATATCAATTTCAAATGAAATTTTACGTGTATTTTTTATGCTTAATTAATTTGTTCCTAATTCTAAATAAACTTTGAAGAGTTTCACCTATAATAATGCGAATTTATATCGTAAGTATTTGTACCTATTTGGGATAAATACTTTAATTTCAACTAATTGCTGAAATAGTGTGAACGGTTAATTGAAATTGGGAAGTGACCATTTTCTTTCTGCTTAGACATTTTTTACTCTATTTCTATAAACCTCTTTATTGTATTAGCCTATTATCGTTATTCTAAAGATTTTTATATCCTCTAAATAGGAAATTTTAGATTATCCTTTATAAATCTTTATATATGTGCTAAATACTATATAACACACTCATTAAAAGAAACGTGCATTACATAGTAAAATTAACTTTATACTGATTCCCAATTCATTATTTCATTTTTATTATAAATACCGCATTCCTATCATTTCTTTTCATGAAGTTTTTGAGAATGTTTGGGGATGAACGCTACTTTTTTTAAGTTGTGAAGCGGCCACGAGGAACTGCTATCAAATCCTTCAAGCTATCATGATACTTCAAAATTTAAATATGTAAACCTCGACTTCTTTGATTTTCTGATGATTCAGCGTAAGTAAGTAAAAGTAGGAGTGATGTAGGAATAAAGTAGGACTGCAGATCGCCAGAATTTTAACAATGTTTCAGCGACGCTAACAAACTATATACAAAAATATTTAATAAATCTGACTGATAAATAATTCCCCATAAAATCATTTTTAAATATATGAAATGGAGGCCGCGGTGGCCTAGTGGTAAGGTCTCGGCTTAGGGGCCGGAGGATTCCAGGTTCAAAACCCGATTCCACTGAAGATCCGCCGTGTATGGGGCCAGTTGCACGCTAAATCATGCGTAGTGACTAAAAGTTTGGAGAGGGGGGTACCAGCTCAGGTGTCATCCGCGTCATCTGACCGTCGTTTAAAACTACGAGGTCCGTCCCAAAATAGCCCTCGTGTTGCTTCAAAACGGGGCGTTGATATAGCTAAACTAAATCAAATGTATGAAATGTTTGCTGAACACGTGTGAGATTTTATTAATTCTCTGAAAATTATTTAAAATTTCAGTTTTCGTTTAATGCGAATGGGATTTAAATTTTTGTATTAACCTCCGGTTTTGAAGCTATACGAGAAATATTTTAGGACAGTCCTCGTATCAAACAGCCTTTATATATATATCTCTTGATAAATAATATGATTACAAGGACGACACTTGAGCCAGCATCCCTTCTCAAACTTTGTACATCATACCAACATGAGGATGTTTGATTCACATTGTCAAATTTAGCATACACCAAACGTGCAAATTTAGAGCACCATATATGCGCCAGATCTTCAGTCAATCGCATCTCGTACCTACGATCTTCTGATTCTTAACTGTTCACCAAACCACCAGGCCATTGAGGTCAGTGCTTCGATATAAAAAAAGAAATTATGCTGAATCTTCAAATATACAAAATATTTTCTAAATAAATTTGAATTTGTGGGGTATTTAGTATGTGAAAAAACTTTAATGCCAGCAAAAATATTTAAGAATTTTCAGCACTTCAAAATCAGAAGATAGAAATTGTGCTTTAATATTAACATAAAATAATAAGAATAAATTAAAAATCACCAACATGTATCTGTGAGCCTTTCTCTTTGAAAATAAAGCAAGTTTACAATAAAATGAAATACTATTTTAGTTCGGGTGAAAAACATGAGGCCACTTCTATAAATTTCAAGTAATTACAATTATAACTATTATTGATTACAGACGTTAGAATCATTGAAGTGTAATAAATTTTTGGATTATTTTTATTGAAAGACGAGTGATGACTTGAGTACGACTAATGGCTGCAAGTAACTCTGGACGTGTCATTGGCATGATTTGGAAAGAGAAAAACGATTTTTAAAAAACGTCATCTGTTATGAAAGTGGACTGATTGTTTTTAATGGCGTGAAGTCTTTGACAATTGCTCCTTGAAAAGCGGGTTCGGTGACATATATATGCACATTATTACTGTTCATACAACTCTTCTTCTAGTATAAATAGGGATTTACCGACAAAATAATGCCCCTATCCACAGAACAAAACTCTGGTCACAGAATAATAACATTGAAGCTCTTCAGCGTATTGATATTAAAAACCTATTGAGAACTTGTGGGGTGGCCTTGCTAAATAAGTTTATCAAAAGTCGACCATTTTTCTTTAGCTGCAGAGCTGAGATTCATCATTGTGAGTGAAGGCTACCAATCCAGCCTGCCGTGTAGCTGGACCTAGCGCACATTAAATTGGCCTTCATAGGCCAAATTTCTATACGCTACGTTGCGTAGAAGTTTGGTTCGAGGGATGTCGATTCATAGGTCTTTTGCATTTTATTGGTATTTTGCAATGTATTACAGTTTTGATGTTATGTAGTGTAAGGTGATGTTTTTTTTTTGTTTCGTACTCCCCGCCGTCCGAGTCATTTACCCTACATCCTCTGGGTAGGCTATGCCGGCATATGCAAATAAATAAATCCTTGTCAACTGGTTACAGCTCAAAATTTCGAAAACTGTTCAAAAATGTCTCTCATACAGTTTCTGAACCGGGCATTTTATTAAATAAACCCAACTTTACACGAGAGAACCAACGTTTATCATCCAGCTTCCATCAGTGATAATAGCCTCACATTTATCATATCTCCCAATCACCGATTGTGTAATAAGATAGTAATGGTATGAAATAATCAAGTAAATTCGAAATGTATTATTTGAATACGTAGGACAATCATTATCTTTCCTTCCAATTTCATAGAATCTTTGCGGCCAATATGGCGATACGATTTGTCAAATTATTCCAACTTGCTTTATCACTATTAATTGTGTATAGTACGAGTATTGTACTCTCCTGTAAAAAAATATACCGTAAAAGCGTGATTACTATACGAGACCACCCTTTTGCAGGTAGCACTGACAAACATTTAGTACCTGTCTGCAAAATCACTCTTTTATAGTGCCAATAATTTACAAGAGTTTCGCGAGTGGTTAGCATATTTGATGTGTTCTCGTCCACATGATCGTGAGGCTCACCAATGGAGAATATGGCTTTGTAAAAATTTTATCCGAACTGGGAATTTTATTAAAGTGGATAAACCTAACTGAGAAGAAACAAACATTACATATTGTTTTCAAAACGATGAGAATTATGTGATTGTAATTGAAAATTAATTTTTGTGTTATCAGAGATACATTTGCGACTAAAAATGCGTAAAATAATTGTCTAAAAAATTAAATTCTTATGGTTGGATATCTGAAATTTTAAACTTTCTTCCTTTAGGTTTGGCTTAATTGATAGATTTTAAAAGAACTGAAAATCAATACGTGTTTCATTATAAATGAGTAATTTAACTACAATCGTTTTTAAATGAGCTAATTTTACATTAATATACGGAACTTAATCTTCTTTGTATTCAGCATTCGAAGAACTGTCAGAAATGAAAATAACTTATATTCAAATTGAGATTCGGTTATTTTCCAGATAACCAAATTGAAATTTTAAATTGCAAGTTTTCTCGTTTCACTTTAATGCGGAATATGTATAATGATACCGAAATTTGAAGTGAAAAATTAACCAGAGAAATGTAATTCTATGGCATTGTTAATTTACACTTCGAAACTATTTTCGTTTTGCCATTTGAAATAAATTGCGATTTTAGGATAACGAACGAAATATTGGACTTTTTAAAGAATGACAGCCTTTGATTCAAGATGCCTCCAAAACGAGAAAATTTAATATAAATAATAAATGTTCAGCTATAAGTATGTATTCATTTCTAGACATACGTTAAATTCTGACCAGTGAGAAGGACTTGATTTAGAAACTTGTGTTATCATTTGTTCATTATATGCTATATAAGCTATAACTATCATGAAGTTATGTAGGATAACATGCTCATCTCACGAGTAATACTCTAAACTAAGGGTATGTTTCGACACACTGTAGATATAAGGTGCATCTAATCCAAATACACCACGCGCCAATGGTGTAATAGGATCGCAAATATTAGATTCTGTAGACAGATAACCTTAACTAGGCGATATATAAATAGCATTCTGAACTTCCATGAAACAATGAAAAATTTGAAGTATTCTTAACTTTACTTTTTTTCGCATAATCTTGAGCAAGCATATTTATTTAATCT
The DNA here is from genome assembly GCA_013235015.1 of Araneus ventricosus. Lineage (NCBI taxonomy): Eukaryota > Metazoa > Arthropoda > Arachnida > Araneae > Araneidae > Araneus > Araneus ventricosus. The sequence continues at coordinate 124,631 of BGPR01003169.1, read as the reverse complement.
TTGATATTCTAGTCAATAGGAAGTAGTTATATATATTAATTATTTCACGTATAATGTAAGATTAAACGAAGCAATTTATTCAAACCCAAATTGTAAACTAAGTTCTGCATGACGTTGTGGTCATAAAGATAAAATTCCTAATACAGAAATAATTCTAAGGAACATCTAAAGAAGTATAATGCTACATGGCTGGGAAAGAAAGTAGAAGTTATTAGTAATAATAAAATCTAAAAAGAGAAGTTTTGAATTTTTACAGATCCAGAATAAAATAACTGATAATTAGCTAACATATGCAAGAAAGAAGGCCTAGTATTTAATTCCAAGCATGACAATCATTCAATGGTTGGTACTTTCTTCCGTCAATTGTCAGTTCCATGATTTTCACACACACGGCTTACCAAAGAAACCGATCTCTCAGTCTCTCAAGCTATGAATTAATTTTGACAAAAGTAACAAATGCCGATTATAAAGGCTCTTAAACAAGCAGTACAATCATATGAAAGGTGTTCTAACAATTCTTATGATCCCAAGAATCCACTGAGCTCAAGAAACTGTGAATATTGAGCTCAAGAAACTGCGCACATGAAGCCAACCACATAGTTCCTGCACTGCAGAGCGCATAAGTTATAATTTGTTTTTAAAAATTGAATGGTATTATAGAAATTTCACATAATGGCTACTCTAAGATATATTTGCTTTCTCTTTTTAGACATGAAAAATTAAATTTACAGAGTCTGTTTATTTCTCCATTATTTTTTTCGAATGAAATATACAGGATGCCCACCGATTATTTTCGGGTTTCCTTACCTCATAACTTTTAATTAAAGATTATGATTATAAATATTATATCGCATTTTCATGAAGTACAACTCGGAAAGGTTTTGTAACAACACAACACTTCAAACTAAGTTAAATAATTTGCACATGACAGCTTTTCGCGGCAGGTAACTCATTGACACTTGTCTGAAAACTGAGTTCAGTCTCGACGTGTTTGTACGAGTGACAAAAGGCCGACAGAACTTCTGTAGTAAAGGATTTTTGGTAGCTGCCACCTCTTGAAAATATTGATGCTCTTATTTCGCCAAAGGTATTTAACCCTTCAGCACACGCCCCCATTTTTGGAACATTAGCACACGCGCAGGGTCATTTTGACCCCAAATTGTTGGACACTTACTCTTTATTTTATTGCCTATTTGTACAAGAATAAAATATGTTCAAAGTATAAGAACATTTTTTGGAAAAAAAATAACTTGTATTTAAGACACAAATTGAAATTATATCCTTTTTTCCTCCTTTTCGGTATTCTTTTCTTCTCTGCTGCGCACGTTCGTACGCTTCCATAGCCATAACGTTAAATTAACCTGAAACGTTAGCATATGCACGGGTCAATTTGACCCCAACGCCCCCAGTAAAATGTGAGAAACCCCGTTCCATCGATTTTGGCCTTCTTATCCTCTTCTTCTATCTCCCCATGAAGGTACAGGAAGTAACAGGGGCAAGTGTTTAGAAATTCCTAGAATTTTTTAACAAAAGAGAAAGGGTGGGGTCAAACAGACCCCATGCGTGTGCTGAAGGATCAAATACTTAACTGCTCTTGTGTAAAGAGTGCATGCTCTTGTATGAAGAGTGCATGCTCTTGTATGAAGAGTGCATGCTCTTGTATGATGATTACTAATAGGACCAGAATTATACATTTCGACGCCCTAGGCGAAAGCACTTCATTCTGCGCCCCTCCCTTCGAGCACATATAGCAACTATGGAGATACGTAACGTAAATGGGCCAACACTTTGTTTAATGTGTATGGATTTGCTTAAAAACAGTATTTTATTTGATTTTTTCAAAATAATGCTGAAATTTGCAAATATTTTATTATAATTTCTTGTATAATTACACCCTTTGATTGTAGCGCCCTTGGTCATGCCCAGGTTGGCCCTACGGGAAATCTGGCTCTGATTACTAACCTAAACACATCAAGACTGAACCAGCCAAGTAAGAAGTTACATGCCTAGAGAAGCCGCTATGTAGCAATTTCTTAACTTTGCTTGTGTTATTAAAAAAATAACTGTTGGAGTTGCACTTTATGAATATGTAATAATATTTATCATGTTCTTAAATACAATGTTATCAGATAAGGAAACTCCGATAATGATTTGTAGACCCTGTTTAATAAACTGAAACCACCTGCGGTCGAACTCTGAGGGCAGTTCGTTTAACATGTTTATTGTTACATCAGAACCAAAACTGAAAGCAACAGGAGTTTCAGCCTCACTGAATTCGATGAATGGCATATTATTTTCATCCAAATCTAGATAGGAAAGAAATCGTCGCTTAACAAGCAACACCACCTATCTCAATTTTTAGAAATTTCAAAAGAGGGAGATTCAAATAAATCTTTCGCAACCAATAACGAATATTTTTAAATTTTTTTCACGTCTTGTTGGAACATATGGTCTCATGTTCATAGATCTTAGCAAAATTCAGAAATATTCGTTATTGGTTGCGATTCATTTGAATCTTCCTCTTTTGAACTTTCTAAAAATTGAGATAGGTTGTGTTGCTTGTTAAGCGACGAAATATAACCATTGAAAAACTTCTTCTAATACCGAAAGTTCCTTGTAATACAGCTGGACTAAGGCTTAAAATTCAATCTCAAACTTTGATATATATATATATAACATAATTTTGCGCAAAGCATAGCTCTTAAGTGTAGTTTCTTATTTCCAAGTTAAAATGTTTCTAAAGGTATATGAATATAAAATAGACATCTCCGATCTTGAGAAAACATTTCTGAGATCATAAACAAAAGGCGACATCAATGAGTAAAATCTCCAATTTAAATATGCGAACACGCTAAAAGTGATTTTTTATAGGTCTCGAAAAAAGCGAAATAGAATTGATGATTTTTATTGATGTCTAAATGGCTGCCTGTCCTGAGATGCATGAAAAACAGATCAGTATGATCTCTGATACTCAATTTTAATTTAAATATTAACCAAGTTAATTAGTTTGTAATTGCGAATTTAATTAATTCGCATCATTTTTTATTTAGTTATTGCAGAGACAGAAAATAAAATATAGAATCGTCCTGCGCTTTTTTAAAATCGTACCGTTTTTGTGCAACATTTTGCTATCTCGTATACAAAGAGAAAACACCGTGATCGTGAGAAACATTGACCACTATATTTTCATGAATCTCGGCTCTTAAAAACGTTCTCGAGTCCTAAAAAAACGTCATATCTCTCTGTCACTCGGCTCATCTGTCCTTCTTAGAACACAGTAACTCAAAACCAGAACAAGGTAGACAAATTTAATGCGGTGTATAAATAATTACACCAAAATTGTAATGCAATTGTGACATAGTCCCGCAAATGGGAAGACTTTTCCATCCGTGTGCAGGATAACGCGGCTATTAAAAAAACTATATGCATGAAATTTGGCATATGATTTCATCACCATAATTGCAAATTGTTTAAACACATCTATGAAATCATTGACTTGCCTATTCGTAGATATAACTCAAAAACTCGAGAAACAAAAGAGTAAATTTTAGTATGTGGTATTCAATGATAACGCTATGTGAAATAAATTTGTAAATGTAAATGAAATTTTGGGCCAAATCAGTAAAAGAGTAGAGGTAAAAAATGTATAAGATGATTTTCTACTCTATACAACGAAGCTGATTACAAAATGTGTCGTATTGTGTATACATGCGAGAAGATTGAAGGGGGGAGGAAATTTCCCTCCGGTTAATACACCGGTTTTTTTTTATTATCTTTGTTATAAGTTAACTATAATATTAATTCCTGAATATGGAATACATAGTATGCTGCTTTTTATGATTGTTTGAAAGAAACTGATTCCCATCCAACACGCTTAATTTTCTTTCTTTTTTTTGGATTTGATCTGCTAAATTTAAATTCCATGGTGGAATGAAAAAACACGGAGACATTTATAGGGGGGGGACTTCCTAGATTTGAATTGTGAACATTATTGAACAAATAACAATATATAAATGTAATGATGTGATTTCAGGAAAAAGACATTTCATGAAACATTTAAAACAGATTTAACGAAAACTTGAACTTTATTCTCATAAAATCATTTATAATTGTACTTCTTAACTCGTGGATTATGAAATAACAGCGTTATGTATTATAATATGAAGATACAGATGGGTTTTTACAAGATTTTTTTCTTTTCAGAAGTTTTCAATATTATCAAACGAAATTGTGAAGAAAATAATTCTTATTTTAAAAACTTCAATAAAAATAACTCAATAATTGTTTTAGATAAAAAAAAAATATTCTCGATTTTCACCAATTAACACTTCTTTTTCTTATTTTAATTTGAACTGTGATTATTCGACTAAATTTTCTCCGATAAAAACCGTATTTTAAAATGTCGTTTACCGCTTGTAAAGGTTTACGAGTAGAAAACTTGAAAAACCCACAATCAATCACCTGTGGCACAAACGGAAGTGTTGTTTGAATTTGCAATGTTTCTGTTGACCTCTAATAAATTTTTACAAAAAAAATTGCGAACTGCAAATTTTCCTTTCCATGAAAATTGCTAAAATATTATTTATCTCAAAATAATTTTATTTGAGATTTTGAGATTACTTGAATTATGTTCTGGTTAGTTGTAAAATGTTTTTAAGGAAGATTAAATAATTATCTTCTGTTCTTTACTATTTGACTTGAAAATTCATCTTGGATCTCTAAAATGGCATAGATCCCTAGAAATCTCATCGTTTATAGATCTCAAGATGGTCAATATTTTACTTTTAGTAAAGTATAATTCTGAAATAATTTACGAAAGAAGGATTAAGACTAGAGGGCATTGCCGTAAAGGTATTTTTTTCAACGCATATATTCGCAGTTATTATGCTTAATCTGAATTTCTTTTACTTATCAATTCTGAAGTTATGTTTGAAATATTACATTCCTCGATACTTGGTTATTTCAAAAATAAAAAATAAACCCATAAATGCGTCATTAATGAAATTAAAAAATCTCTTTATCATCAAAAATGGAAACATACCGAAAAACAACAAAATCACTCATGCTCAGGATTTTAATTCAATTTGAAATGCATAAATTCTTAATGGAAGCTTTTCTTAAATTTCATAGAGAAAAATGAATAGATTAATTGAAATTCAAAAGCAAATTATTTATTTCATTATGTAATATTGCATACAAAAACAGATAAAATTTGCATTTCATTAAACTTTTTTATGAAAACTATTTCAAATATTGAAATTACATTTTAACTTATATAATGGCAAAAAGTTATTACAGCGTTATGAATTAAGTGTCAAGTTTTCTTAATACAGTTCAAGAATTTGTAATTAGATTCATCCAGCGAATTATTGCTCGTTAAATAATTAAATAACTATTTCTATACGATAATATCAAGCAAATGTACAACTACCAAATAATAAATTACGCAGAGTAATTAACCATCCATGTCATTTCTGCATGAGTTGATAGTTATTTCTATAATTTGGTTATTTTAAACATACACCAAAAGCATGTGTAATTTCATTTTCATGTTTTGTAAAAATTTGGATTAACTGATATAGAATTTTACTCCTGATAGGGAAGTTTCCAAGTTTCTATGAGAATATCGAAATTATTATTAGAGAAATAATTTTGACAGTTTTTTTCTCAAAGTCATACTGCAACAGGCTTTCTTATCTGTGGCCTGAAACAAAATTGCGTAAACAATTTTTGAATATTGCGTAACAATATTGCGTAACAATTTTTGAATTATTAAACGGAATAGTATATGTTGATTCATATTTTAAAGGTTTGTGTAGAATTATATATAATTTAAACAAATAAAATTTTGATGATGTCCAGGCTATTAAAATTATATAATATCCAAGTATATAAATTTTATTAATATATAAAGTACGTCGAAGTAATTGGCAACATATCATTGACATTCATACAAAGTGATTTTTCTTTCCTATAGTACTTTTTATAAGTTATGAGCTTTACCTTAATAATCTTCTTATAACTATAAAACAAAGCAACTAAATAGTACTAGTTTGTGGTTTTCTTCTAATGCATCGATTTTTATTCGCCTCGTTTTAAGTATGCATTTTTTTAGGTCGCATAACATATCTAATTTTGTTGATAAATTATATTCTGTATCTTACTAAGTATTGGATATTTAAAATATATTCCGGATTTAAAAGTTTCAAAGCAATTTTCACTTTACTTGATTTTCTAGTTTAACATTCCGTTTTAAAGACACACTAGGGCTCTTCTGGACCAGAGCCCGTAATTTTGAGGGGACGTAGACGATGGAGACGGCATCAATAATTATGTGGAATAATTTAAAATTCGAATTTAATTCTTCAACCATAACATGAAAATATTTTGAATCAGTGACCAAAATATAGCAATAGTTTCTCCATTGTTGGCAGGGTATACAGATATTTTATGCAAATGGATGCTTTAAAGCATTGATTTATTAAAAAGACTAAATATATTCATATATGCAGGCTTTCCGAAAGTTATTACATATATTGCAAAAATAAGCAAAAAAGGAAATGTAGAATTTGTTTTATGATATTCAAATATTTGCTTATTAGTTAGTTGGAAGGGGGATGAAGCATCGTATCATATCTATTAAATCCAGCAGTTTTTAGATATTTGCTAACACCATGGTATGAAATTTCGTAAAAGGTATTGAGACCAATCAACCATAGGATCTTGCATCGAAATTTATCAATTTTTGAAATATAGTCAATACATATATATTTTTTTCTATCCTGAATGTGTCCAAAAATTCTCGGACATCTGTATATATTTTTATTTAAGAATAAATTTGAAAAATGACTTACTGCTTGCGTATCGGACGCTGAGGCACTGGTGAGATGGCGGTGAGGGTGGACAAGGTGGTGCAGGTTCTGCTTCGGAGGGACTGGAAGGTTCTCGGTAGGCCCACCGGTTGGCGTGGTCCGCGGGGTGCTTCACTTTCTTCACGAGAAACGAACGAGGCATGCTCTTGGGATGCAGATGACGGCCCTTTACCAGTTCATTCAAATGTTCTTAAGAAATCTTTTGGTGAAATTTGTAAAAAGTTTTTGCACTGTTTCAGAAGAAATGGGAGTTTGTCGCCGAGTCCTTTTGCGCAAATCGATGATATTTAAAACTTTTATTTTATTATTGCTTTGGCAAGGCGTTTTATCTTAAGAAAGGCTTTCACTTCAGTCTTTTGGTCGTTTGTAAGGCAGTGATGCAAGTGTGTATATTTCGTTGTAAATTCATTTATTGGAGTTTACAGTAATTGTCTTCCAGGTGATGCGTTCAGAAGCAATGAATGATAATTTATCAAATAAAAGTTGCACTTACAAGAGGGGGTGCTTAATCTTATCGTTTTTATGTTTCAGAAGAATGTCTGTGAAATGGCTTAAAATCTCCTATCTTTTCATCAACAAGTCAGAAGCATGTGCTTTTGTTTACAATTGAAAGTCAGCACATATGAGTCACAGAAATGTTAGTATAAAGTCATCGTACAAATTGCTTGAATAATGGCAGTCCAAGAAAAGCTTATAATTAAAACAATTCTAAATGTTAATGTTCTTTTTTAGCTTTCCTTGTTTCTTTTAAATAAATCTATATCCTCAAATATTCTCTCGGATCTATATAGTTTTATCGCAATTTCGGTTTTATTGCCATGAAATCCAGCAACAACACTTCAGATCATGTCACAGGTGTTGTCATGTCCATTTTATTGCTAGAGGTTTCAAGAGAAATGAATTGAAAGTCGAATTGAAAAATATTTCATCTTCTGAAATGATTCATAATTGTGAATGACAACCACATAAAGCTCATGAGGAACTAGCACCGAATGTTTTTTAGCCTTTATAAAGTTAATTAAAACCCAACTGATTGACCTGCAGGGGTGCACCTGTGGGGTCTAGCGAGCGCTACAAGGTCGCAACAGCATGGACGGGTGTCTAGTGCTTCACTGCTGAGCTTCACAGCGTGGCAGGAAAGCTACATTCTGTCAACCTACTTTCAACCACGCGGCCTTACACTAGGGTGCCCTCTGTCGGAAAAATGAGGAATGAGATGAGAGGGAGGAATTTGTGTTGTTTTTCTTACCGTAGGCGACTTTTGATTGGCTGAAAGGCTGACAAGCATGCCTTCTCTGGGGGAGGTGCCAGATAAAACAACTGGTTGCGGAGTTCGGAGCACGCCGAGGGTTCTTGCACGCGGAATGGCTGAGTGGATGATTTCACACGAAAAACTTTTAGCTTTGCATTATTTGTTTTGGGTGTATCGCTAACCTTACTATATTCATATTTTTTCAAACCTGTACAAAGTATGATTGAGAAATATTTGAAAATACCAATTATAGCTATTTCAAAAGGTAAAAATCTCTGACAAATTTCTATAAAATACTACGAAATTCCAAAATTTGGAGCAGAATTAAATTTTTCGCACAATTCAAAACTTTCCAATGGAAATAACGGCTTTACACGCACAGTTTTCGGTATCCACTTTATTTCTTCTCATGGTCATTTGAATTCTAATCCGCGGTAGTGTTTCTAATGAAACATAAGGTGACTGAATGTATACAATTCTACATAACAAAGTAACGAGAGTCGTTACAGAATGGTAGGCAAAATTAGCTGCATCGTGTAGTTCTTTTGTGTAAATTTCTTCCATAAAAATACTAGTAAAATATGAATATTCGCATTTTTTTAAATTCATGAAGGTATATATAATTATTATTATTATAATTATTGCTCCAAACTTTTTCAATAATTATTTTTTTGTTATTATTGCATTAGCATTCGTTACGCGTCTTCGATTTTGTATTGATTTGAGAAAACTATGAATAATACCGACTCATTAGACAAAGGGTATATAATATAGCCTTAACTAGCAAATTACAAACAAATTCTAGAATTTTGTTCCAGAGGAATGATTCTAGAAACGAAGAAAGAATCATTTACATAACAGATTAACTTATCAATCGTATTAATGAAGTACATCTATTTCTTATCATTTTAAGTATTATATGGACATGAAAATCTTTTGTACAGCAAAATCTTTCGTTGAAATTTCTATATGTAAAAATATCATGTAATTTCTGAGATTACAAAACAGAATTTGTAAGTACATGTAAAGAAAACGCTTTCTTAAACATTTAGAAAGATTAACTATTGGAACTCTTATTATATATTTATTAGTTGGATCACATCTTTCTTTTGTTAGTCATAAATACTTAACGTAGATTGTGCATTCAGTTTTTTCTTCTTTTGTATTTGTAGGAAATATAAGACTTCCAGAGCATCTCTTCTCAAACTCTATTCATTCGTAATCTTCCTTCGCATGATAGAAATTCCGTCATCCCCCCTCCCTTTGTATAAAAAATGTTGACATGATCACTAAATGTTCATCTAAATGCGAAAAAATAATCAGTAATTTCTGATAAGGAAGAAATTCTGTTTAAAATAAAAAATTCTTAAGTTTTAATCAGATATTTGAACTCAAAGTGATTTTTGAAACTACTTTTGATTACAAATAGAGGAAAATTTTAAACAAGAAAGGGTCCTAAAATTTTTAGCTCAAATATAGTTCTTCACGAAAGTCTCTGAAATCTTAAGAATAATTTATCCATGGTGTTTCAGAAATTATACACATAGACATGAATTATCTGCTTTTGGACTCAACATGAGAAACGGAAAAATACGGCTCAAACGCTTAAGTATGTTAAGTATTTTTAGACAAAAAGTTTCTTCATAAATCTCTAAATGGTTTTGCCTGTGGTTCTTGCATGTTTCTCACCTTAGACGCAGAATTTCTGGATTGATTTAATTATAATTACACGGCTATGAATCGAAGGTTGTCAGGTGTAAATAAATCGAACCAACGCTCATAGTTTTAAGAAAGTCTAAACTGCATGTATTAATTGGGTGCATCAGTAAGATTTAATATTATCTGAACACTCTCTGCATATTCAAATAAAGGGAGAAGAAATCTCCAACTGTATCCAATTTCCGGGTAATAAACAGTAAGTGTAAATTTCCGGGTAAAAATAATAAATAATTGTAACTAATTTGTAATAAATACGGATGTATTACGCCTAAAAATTATTTATTTCATGCAACTACTAAATAATTATTAATTTATACATCTCCGAGTTAAGCAATAAAACCTGAAAAGTAGTAATAAAGTAAATCGTCTGCAAATAAAGTTTTCATATCTAATATAAGTAATTTGGTCAAAGGAATATCAAGAGAAGAACTTTTCTGATACTCAGTCAACTCGGATCAGAGCTAAAATTTATGGTTTCTTGTCATTGTTGAAATCCTTATAACTTTTTATTTCAAAATCTATTCGGAATTAAAGGTGCGGATTTTCGTTCATTATCTTATCTATTTTTTGTAAATATTTTATTTATTATTTACTTTGTAATTATAAAAATGAATAATGTATATTCAATCATATTCGAATACTATTGACTTGATTTATTATAAATGAAAAAGAACATTTTTAAAATATTGAGTATAACTTCCTGTGCAGGTTTTTTTTATTCCTAATATCTTCTAATGAAATGAAAATTGTAAGTGAAAATATATCATTTTACCCTTGTTTAAATTTTATTTCTTGATTTATGTAAAACATTGTTCAGTTGTTTGATTCATCGGAAGAGTGATGTTTAGGAAATCGCAGTTTGGCACACACATGCCATATCAAAAATTCGACTGTAACAATCTCGGATGTTCAACACGAAGTTGCCAATGGCTATCATGCCTCCACGAGTTTGCAGGTCACCACCGCTACAAGCACAATCCTGTGTGGTCATTTGTTGGTACTGTACAGAACTAGTACACAATCTTTCTGATATATTTATCTGATACATGACCATTGTTAATAAAGCAACAACAAACAGAAAAGTGGAATTTATATTTCAGTATTTTTCCTTGTAAATTTTCCTTATAAACGTCATTCCAGTCTCCTGAAAGCTCATAATTTTTTAAAATTATTCAGTCAGTTTTTATTCATGTATAAAACTCAAAAATATCAGGAGAAAGATAACAAATTATTTATGAAACATATCTCCATATAATTGACTAAAATTAATTCGAATAGGGGTCGTTTCTGTACCTTTCTACAATTTTTTTTTATATATACTCGTTCCAAAATTTGATGAAAAATTCTGTCTCGTACCAAATTTATCCATATCGTACCCAAGCTTTCCTTAACCATCACAAGTAATGCGTTTTGTAAGAAAGGAGCAAAAAATAAAATAAAATAAAAAAATTCAACAGATTTTTTAAAGATTCTCAAACATTTTGAAAGACGTTTTCTAGCATATTTATTTATATTCTTTTAACTTTCAGAATTTATCAAAGACCACTTTTCCGACGAGAAATCCAATTTTGAATTCAAGAAATACATTTGTCTATAAACGTATTTTAAAAAACATAAAATTTATCTGATAATGCCTGGATCCTGCGCTTAAATGTAGTCATAACGACCCACAAACATAAAACTTTTTATATTATAAAAAAAGCATAATTGCCAATGTTTTCACTTTTCTGCCATTTGGCGTATAAGATATTTGTGGAAAAATTTGTATTTGGCTTTAAAATAACACTGCACTTTTGCTCTGAATTGTCAATCCATTGTAATTTCTTATATTCTAAATTTCATTTGTGTTTTGTCAAGCGCCGGTTGTAAGTAAAACAATTGTTGAAAGTTGGGATTTCATGAATTGTTTTGTGGAATTTTCTGCAGAAATTGTTTATTTTCAGTGAGCAAGCAAACACTGAAGACTTAATTATTTTAACTATCACAACGAGGAATTCATCTCTAAAAGAGATGTGGTTAGTACCATGTGTCATAAAACTCTTATTGTAGCAACATTAAACTCTAACTATATAATTATATCTTTGGTGTTTATTTAATTATAATTTATTTTATTTTACCATTTATTCTTTCATATCTTCTGAAAATGCATTACTATTAATTTAGGACAATTCTTTTGTCTAATTAACTATTTGAAATTTTGCCACTTTGATATTCTTTCCTACTTCTTTGCACAATTTTTTTGCTTTCAATATTTTCCACATAATTCGCAAATGTTCCTGACACCTTTTTTATATCTAATTTTAACATAGGACTACCTTCCTCCTATTGGGGTCGCAGGAAGGAATTATTTTCACACGCCAAAACGCCACAAAAATTGGTATGGGAGATTCTCTCTATCTCGGTAACTACATATGTTAAAAACATAACTAATGTCTTATTTTAGAGATAAAGGGTAACAACAGAAGTTTCAAAAAATTGAAAATAGGAATTGTAGCTCAGCGACTACTGAGTAAAAAAGTTGGGTAAAAATACGCATGAATTGGTGAAGCGATCCTCTATATCTCGGTAACTACATAAGTTAAAAAGACAACTGTCTTATTTTAGAGAGAAAAAATAACAAAAGAAGTTACAAAAAAAACTTACTTAAACTTGAAAGCTTACGAAAAACTGCGATAAACAAAAGAGTCACGCGAGTAAAGTAGTCATACGCCTTTAATATAAGCGGCTGTTTGAAAAGACAGCATCCCGTCATTTTTTTTTATTTTTAATTTTTTCTCGTTGCTTTCTGATATTAGATTCTTACCTAAAATTTATTGATTTTGGAGTGTGTGTAATTAACTTTGTTACTACTTTCTATATAATTAACTGCATTAACTTTATAAAATTCTTTCATTAAAAAACAAATTTGATGTTTTCACTTTATTTTCGTTGCTTTAAATTGTTTTTGTACTTTTTAATGTTTGATGTTGATTAGTTTTATTTGTTAGTGATTCTAATTATTTTCTAATTCTGTAATGCTTTCTGTCTGTTTCTTTTTTTCATAAAGCTTTGTTATTTGTCTTTAAAACTCTCTACCTGATTATAACAATGCGTATGTTTCATATTACAGTTTTCTGTTAACTATTGAATTGCAGACTTATGAAGAATCTTTACGGACGAAGCGGTTATATATAACAAGAAATGAACTCAAAAAGTCTTTTAATTTTTCATAAAGACGGACACATATCTTATATAAAAAGATTAACCTTTGTCTGTTGTCTTATATATTGGTTGCCTAGATACGATTGTTTTGGTTTCAGTATCGATTCTATGCTTTCTCATAAAAAGTGAATAAATTGCCATCAAAGTACATGTTAAGATGTTAGGACTTAATGGACTTGGCTTAAATGTTTAGGAAACATTTAAGCCAGCGAAAGGATGTTTGTTTTTCAGTTGGTATCTTCTTAAATTCCGTGATACAATTCTCTGTGATTGTTTAGCTGGGCATTATCCAAAAGTCCACTTCAGAGGAAGGCGAATATTTACAGACAAACAAATATACTTGAAGCGTTTTGAATGGCATAATGATGAACAGATGAACACATTTTTATTCATAAAATAAATTTTAACTCTGTTCTACAAATCGGACAATTTTCTCATATAAGAGGTAAACATAGAGAAAGTACTGTAATTCTTCAAAAAATTCTACCTCAAAATTTAGACGTTTAACACCTGCCCGAGTCCTAACAAAAGTTTTCTGTACAAATGTCATTTACACAAATTTTTAGGGAACAATATTGATGTTAAAGAAACGCTTAATTCATCCAAAAGATGGTTACTTGCGCATAATACTGTCTAAAGTTCCATAATACTTTTCTGTGTTCTATTCTCTGTGTTCTGCAAATTCATTATACTGCCTGTAAATGAGTTACTAAAATTAAGTTATTGGGAAAAAGTGTTTGATTCTCTATTAAGTCATGCGTATTATAATTCTGAAACTTGTTCACGATTTCTAGTGTTCTATTTTCTGCAAATACTGTATGAAATGCCCTAGTAATTTTCTGTACAGTGTGACTGCCTGCTCTTAACATTTCCCTAAGTTTCATAACGTTTTCCTGCGTATTACTTTCTACATTCTGCGACTATCGTTCATAATACTGTATGATATGCCCTAATACCCTTATGTGTACGACTATTTGTGTCCTGTGGGATGGCCTACTGCTAAGGTTTCGGCAACGGAACTGGAGTTCTTCAGGTTCGAAATCCAATTCCACTAAAGATCCGCCGTATTTGTGATATGTTGCACGTTAAATCTGACGTGAGTCAAACTTCCCCCTTGGAGAGGTTCCAGCTCAGGTGTCGTCCTCGTCATCTGACTGTCGTCCGGAATTACGAGGTTGGTCCCAAAATAGCCCTAGAATCGCTTCAGAACGGGACGATAATATACTAAATTAAAGTTATGCGCACTACTTTCTACGTTCTGCAACTACCGTTCGTAATACTACCTGATATGCCGTAAGTACTACGTAACTTCTGTGTACGACTCTCAATGTCCTGTCACTACCGAAGCAAAATATTGCCAAAGGTTCCATATTTCTGTGTAATTATAACTATTATTTATCCTCAGGGTAGTTTACTCTAAGTTTTGAGGTTAAATGATATAGTCAAATTCTCTGCTATCGGTGAGTCACCCATTACCCAAAACTCCTTCCCACAGAGAGAACCTAGTCTATACAGACACGAAAATGCCCCTGAAATTAGCTGCGGCCATTGTAATATATTTCTGTGTAATTATTATTATTTATTTACTGGGAGGGAATCCTACCTGGTAAGGTTTGCGGTTAAGTGATATAGTCACTTTTCTTTGCAATCAATAAGCCGCCCATTACCCAAAAACCCTTCCCACAGAGAGGTCCTAGTCTATCCAGACAAGAAAATGCCCCTGAAATTAGCTGCGGCCATTGTCTGCCTGAACCTTCATCCCTTCTCAACAAGTTTCGCTTTGAGTCTGAATAATTCACATCCAATCCTGAAGCCTGCTGAATGCCTCTATTCAGGCTTTCACACAGCTGTATTCCTCAGGCAAAAGGGAGGGGGGGGGGGTCAATGAGCCAAAGGGAGGAAATACAAAGGATTACCGCGAGATCTCGCGAGAAAGGATCAATTTGGGGGACTCTCAATGAACGAAGGACGATCTCCTTAATTAATTTCAATGCATTAATTAGCGTAATCCCTTGTAAGGCAATTAAATGTCGGACCGTCCACTTGATTTTGTCGTCGGCACTCTTTTAATTCTGGGGGGAAGGGGGGTGCATCTCTGAAAGTGAAAAGTGGCGTACATTTGTGTGGGGAGGGGTGTTAATTTAGAGGCGTTAGAAATTAAGATGGGTGAAGAAGGAAATGTTCGGTTTCTTGGAAGGGATGAAAGTATTGTTCTGGTTTTCCATTAAAACTGCTGGTTGTGTCACGGAGATGAGCCCCATTTCTGGTTTTGAGTGAAATAACCGTCCGGGTTTTTGGTTTTTTTTGTAAGGTAAATTATTTAATAACTGGTTCATAATGATGCTCCTGAATAAAATTTGAATTGAGGAAACTGAATAAGGTGAAGTTGTTTTTGATTTTCTCAGTTATTAATTTGAAATTATGTATTTCATTTCGATTTAGTGATATAGTAAAAATAGATCAAGATTTATTTAACGAAGAACAATTCTTCTCCCTCAATAAATGCCGTAGAACTTAGCTGATTTTTTTTAAAAATTCTAATTCTCAGGTAGTTTAAATTTTTTTCCTTTGGTACTTGGTGAATCTGAATATTGAAATATCTAAATTTCGAATTTATTTCGGTTAATTCGAGGTAAAATTTTAACATTGTACCGGATTTCTTTGTATTATTGAATTGTTTTTGTTAGTTAAATAAGTAAGTACATTATATCCTCAGTATTCACAAGACCTTAATTTCCATGCCTCTTAACCCATAAATACCTAGCGTTCCGTTCTAGGGACGCTTCTTGAAATGCATCATGAGCAGACAGGAATTATTTTTTCAGCATAAATTCTACAAAAAGTTATTTTTAAGCATTTGTTTCTTTTATAGTCAATCGATGGCAGTACATATCGAGCGTTCGTCTGATAACGTAGCCTTTTTAGTTTCACATCAGACTCGGAAAGTAGTTTTTTGCAATGTGAAGAAGAGAAAGGTAAGTTTGTTTAATTATTTATGAATTAATCTACTTGTATTCAACAAATATGTCAATACATACAGTTGTAACAATATATTTTGGTGGACGGGGGAATTTCGCATAATTTTAAAATTTTTATTGGGTTTTATTGCATTATAGGGCTTCATATAGAGAGGGACGCTTAGCTAAGCTTAGGAATAAAATATTATTGAAAAAATGCGAAAAATTCCCTCGAGGACATTACTGCTATACAATGCATTCAATCAAAAAAAGAAAAAAAAGAAATCAAATTTTAATTTTGCGCACTTTAGATGGGAATTATACTGTTTATTATGAAGTTTTATGAAATATTATATTTAAAACACTCTATATTCATTCTTGATTAAAATTAGTTTCTTATTTTTTGAAATAATTTTTTTAAATTGTTAAAAAATTTAATGAAAATTATTATAACTTGATTTATGAAGAAAACTTATTGCTTATTTATGAATTATGCATTTGTTATTAAAACTTATAAATAATAAAAATAAATCTTTAATGCTATTTTTAGTTTAAAAATTGACGTTTTCTCTTTCTGTATCCAAATCTCATAGAAGTCATCCCAGTTTTTTCTTACTTCGAATTTTCGAAGAAATCGAATTTTTATCGTTATTCCATCAGCTTCGAATTAGCCTAGTTTCAGTGTATTTTTAAATTTAGATTTTTAACTATCAGAGAGAATTATTAAAATTTTATATGAAACGGTAAAAATTTAAAATTCACCTGCTTACTAAACAATAGTAATTCTCTTGTTAACTGTTAAACCAACATAAACTAGCTAGCAAATAGTTTTTTTTCAATAATATACAAAACATTATGCAAGAGAATTAATTAATTTTGACTAATTACTTCTAAGTTACTCAACTTTGAACCTAGAGTTATAAGCTTGCTTAACTCGTTAAACCCCAAGCCGCATTTTATCAATAATATTTTGTACAATAATATTACACGTCGAGATATCAACTGAAAAATTACTACAAAGAATTTCCTGCCTGGTAATTTTATCTTTTAAAGCCCTTCTAAGACTGGTGTCCCTAATTAGGAAGGCTATGCAAAATTGAAATCTAAAATTATTTATAATTCCAAAAAGAAAACATTTCTCACAATAATATCTACTGATATATTTGTTAAATGTAAGTAAATTAATTGATAAATAATTGAAAAAACTTATAATTTTCATCTTGAGATTGCAAAAAACTGCTTTCTTCTAGTCTGACATGAAAATGAAAAGACTACATATCAACCGAACGCTTGATACTCGATGTCATTGCTTGAATATGGAACTTACGAATACTTAAAATACTTTTTTTTATAAAATATATGTTGAAAAATTAATTCCTGTCGGTTTATTATGCAGTTTTAGAAACGTCCCTGTAAAGAGACTCTAGGAACCAATGGATTAATAATTATTCTGATTTTTCAATTTGATCTTACCATCAAAGTTAACCTTCCAGCGGGCGCGCGTTTTCAAGAGACACTTGCATTGCGCATCGTATTACATATTTATATCGTTCCTTTATAAATTTAAGTGCAAATTTTATTCATAAAATCTTTGTTTACTATTAAGCTAATAAATACAGATAACATAAATGAAAGCTGTATTTATTTTTGTAAAACAGCACCATATATTTATGCAATACGATGCACGATATGTCGTAAAATTTGTGCAGGCGCACCCGCTGGAAGGTTAATATAGATTATTCTCGGATTCCGAAACCTTCCGCACTTTTGCGCATGCGCCAGCCGAATTTGATTTCACCAAAATAGGGGTGAAGTGAGAAATGGGGGGGGCAGATATTTACATTTTACTTAGCATGATCTAACAAAAAACTCCGGAAATGAGCTCATCTTGTTCATCAGCTGCTATCCCTTTCCTGAGTAAAATCGCCAAAAAGTGCTAGTCTTGGCATTTTGAAACTATTAGTATCTTATTCTTTTCGAGTGGTTTCAACGTTTCACAAGAAAGCTCTAAATTCAGATAAATTGTAAAAATTAGCCGAACTATTTAAATAAAATAAATCTCCTCCAATTCAACATTACAATTAATTTTCTGTAGAAACAGGCGAATGCGAAAGAGATTTAACTTATTCATTTTTATAAAGAATTATCGATCGCTTACATCCAATATTCCATGAAGAGGTTTAAAACTGAATAATTTAAAGACATCCTGTTCATAAATAAATATTTGAATTTTGAATTTCTAAAAGATTTAACTAAAATTATCTTTCTTTCCAGACTTACTTGAACCTACAGCTTTATTTTTTGGTAAAGAAATAGAATTTAAAAATAAAAACTGTATTGAAAAGAAAGTTCATTATTATCGGACAGGTATTCTTTCTGATAAAATTAACGGGTAACTTTTTTATTAACCTTTAACATGGTATGGGAGGTACTCTTCTGTGTTCTTTCATTGTTTGAACAATGTTTTTTACCTGAGCTGAAAGAACACATACTGAGTAAGGAAACATGTTGAATATATTGAAGAGAGACAAATTCATAAATAAAATGCTATTTAAAAAAACTTTCGTTTATTGGCATACATCAACGTGAAATGATACTTTTAAGGAAAAGTTAGCTAAAGTGTTTTAATAAAAATAAGATGGGTTTTTTTTGTTTTGTTTTACTTATGAAAGCTAATAGTTATTCCTGATTTTTTTTATTTCGTTTTTTCCCCCTTTACAATGCAAAGTGTTTTGAAAATCGCGAGTTCGATTGAAATTTTCCTTAATGGTTATTAAGACGAACAAATAAAAACAATTATTTTTTAAAAATCATATCCTATTTTTGTAATTCTGATTCAAAGATGCAATGTAATATTCATAATTTACTCATGTATAGTGAAAATAATTACTCAACGATTTGACGATCGTTGTACGAGTTGAACAACATATCATTTAACAAAACTTTGCTAAATTTCCATTTGTTTTGAGAATTTGTGTTAACAAAACTCTGTCAGAAACGAAACATACATTATGGAAACATTGTGATAAAATAGTAACCATTTTTTTGTAAATTCAATAATTTAATAAATTCGGTATTTCACTTTCGCGTTGGCAATAAAAATGTCTTGTTTTTTTCACATTTCATTTTCATTTTTTTAAATTGATTTAATTTTAATATAAACAACAATCTAAAAAATGCTTTCATTCATTCTTATATTGCACCACTGAAAGTAAAATATAAATTAATCTTTGAACTGCAACTTGGAGCATCTTTCGTATGTGTATATCGATTGAAAATTCTTTCACTTGAAAAAGCATTTATGCTGAAAAGCAATTTTTTCATCTTTTCAATCGAAAAGACAATAAGAATCTCCAGAATAAGTTGCAAATGATTTATAAATGATTGATGAAATAAATAACAAATGGAACCTCTTCCTTAACACTTAACTAGATAATCTAAGCTAACTGCTTAAAACTAACCATTATTCGTACATTTTGCTTTATTTTGAAAACAAAGTATTATGAACATAACAGATTTGTTATGTTAACGTTCGAACGTGTATTGTATGTTATCGGATTCCGAAACCCTCCGCGCTTTTGCGCATGCGCCAGACGGAGTTATTTTTACCAAAATAGGGGGGAATGAAAAATGGAAGGGGAGATGTTTACATTTTACGTAGCATGACCTAACAAAGAACTCCGGAACGCTCATCTTACTCATTGCCTGTCACCCCTTCCCGGAGTTAAATCGTCCAAAATTGCTAGTCTCGGGATTTTGAAACGATCTTTATCTTCAATTGGTAACTACTCTGTAAAGCTTGTTCCATGTCTAGTATAAGCTTTCCTCAGCAAAAGCAGCTTTACATGGAGTAAGCAAAGCCATGAACATCGCAGCATTACTACAAGGCAGGCATGAATTGACTGTTTCTGCCTCTAGTGTTTGAAAGAATTATAAGTAGATTAAATAAAAAAATGTAATAAATTATTACTGCGTTTTTCTTTAACCCTTTGCGGCGCGGTGTGCCAGCTGATGGTACACCTAATTTCACTCGCTTCTCAACCGTTAAATTCAACTATAAATGGAAAAAATAGGTTTAGGATAGGGCTAATGGTACTCCTTTTATAATGTATATATCAGCCTTATGAAATTTCGTTTCGGAATAGGAATTATTAGAAATAAAGTTCTCAGTTCTGGACGTTTACAATTTTAGCAAATTAACTCGAAAATTTTCCTCCAATACTCTTGAAGTTTTAATTTATGATTTTCTGTAAGATTCAACAATACATTTTGAGAGTATCAAGGTGGCTGTTTCTAAGGGGGTTCTCATACCCCCTTAGAAACCCCTTAGGACGACCCCCCTCGGAATGAAGTAAGTTTTTTTTAAAAAAATGTTGTCGATTCAATGTCTAGACAATAAACTAAACCCATTCATGATGTTTTTTCGTCATACACTGCTGTAAGAAATTAAGAGAATTTGTAGACTTGGTCGATTATCTCTAGAACTACTGGACCGATTTTAATGAAATTTGATATGTACATACATTGATACAATACAAAACAAATAACCATTCAACAATTGTAATACACACGCATGATCGTTCGTAGCGCTCGTTGGAGTCTGAAGTTATGAAGCAGCGGTTGCAGAAGAAACAAAAAATGTGTGAATAGTAGGTATGGTCCCCTCTTACAGATATACAGGCCTTGCAGCGTGACATCACACTTAAAATAAGGCAGTTTATCATTTCCTGTGGCAATTGGTCTCAATCGTTCAGCAACGCTGTTTTCATTTCCTGGATGGTTCTCGGAGGGGGTTGCGAGTTGCAAATGCCCTCCACAGAGCGTCCCAGACATGCTCTATAGGGTTGAAGTTTGGAGATCTGGCTGGCCAATCCATCTGGTGAATATCCTCACTCTCTAGAAATTCGTCGACCAGAAGAGCTCTATGTGGCCTCGCGTTATCGTCCATTAAAATGAACTCAGGGCCAACTGCACCCCTGAAAAGGAGAACATAGGGCTCCAAGATCTCATCCCTATATCTCACACCAGTCACAGTGCCTCTTTCAAAGACATGGAGAGGTGTTCGGCCATCCAACATGATGCCTGCCCAGACCATTAAACCCCCTCCACCATAATGGTCGATTTCGCGGACATTGGAGGGTAGGTAGTGGGTCCCTGGTTCTCCCCATATGAACGTACGGCGATAATCGGTGTTTAGGCTGAACCGGGACTCATCAGTGAAGAGAACGGTCACCTATTGATCCATACTCCAATCTCTATGTTCTCTGCACCATGCTAAACGGACTCTCCTGTTCGTAAAAGTGAGCGGTACGCAAACAGCAGGTCTTCTTGCAAACAACCCTGTCTCATGAAGTCTTTTGGAAACAGTCAGCCTTGATGCACGGGTTCCTGTGACTGTGATACAAGTCACGGGAGAGCTGAGAAGCTGTAGCACCCCTGTTACGCCTCGCTATAATGGACAAATAACGATCTTCTGTGGCCGTGGTGGCTCTTGGACGACCTTGCCCAGGCTTTCTCTCGATGGATCCGGTTTCCTGGAACTGTTACCATAAGTTACACACGACGCTGGGCGTTAAATTGAACTCTCTACAAATCTGGACTTGAGATTGGCCTGCTTCTAGCCTCCCCACAATTCGCCACCTCATTCCATCATCTAAACGTTGGTGGTTACTCATTTTTACTGTTAAAATTTGAATTTTACCGATTGCTGCAAAATAACACCAAGAAATTCGCCGAGGTGGGCTAGCGAACGCAATGCGTCTTACCTTACGCGCGCTTATCAAGCCTGTTTCTCTACTAGCTCCGCCTACACACACGTGTACGCTTACGTATTTGACGTACAAGATTTGCATTTTCTTCTAGAAGCAGTGGTTTTACATTCAGTTCAGTTCTTTTCATGAAATTCGATAAAATATGCAAATTCTCTTAATTTATTTCACCAGTGTATTTCAAAATATTTAATACCTTGCCCCGAAAAGGGTTAACTCACTTCGAAGCGATAGGATTTATTTTGTCTAGATGAAAAAGGGCTATTTGTTTAGTTCTGCATGCAGTTAAAGTAAATATAACGTGCTAGGTATTTATATGAAAGAAAGAATTATAGTTCAGGTCCTTAAATTTGTGAAATTATGAATACTGTTACTGGTGTGAAAACGGATACGGAAGAAGCAAATTTAACCTTATAAGCACTGACTTCAAGAATTACGACATTCATCAGAAGAAAATGTATAGGTAGGGATCCTGATAATGCTAAAGACACTCTTTTTTCATTCCTGCAACACACATACACAGTCATTCAGTTACATAGATAATGGAAAACCATATTTTCACAAGTTTATTATTCTATGCTAGGGATTACAGAGAACAGAAAATATAACCATTTAACAATATTACTCTTACCAATAACAAAAAATCCATACTATGTTTAGTCCCTCCAATATAATTTTTCCTTATCTAAGCATCATTAAGTAAGGAAAATTAATTAAATTAAATTAATTTCTCAATTAACAATTTTGATTTTTATTTTAAATTGGATTGGTATCAAACGATAACAAAAAAAATTCTAAAAAATCTGAAGAAAATTGGCTAGGTAATTTAGTCAATCAACTAACTACACATAAACATTCTAAAACAATTTTCACCTGCAACAGAAAGGAAATTGTTGCATTCTTGATGGACTTTCACTACTAATTACAAAAGAAAGAATATGAAACGTGTATGCCAAAGTAATAAGAAAATAACATCATTAAAACAGTGTAGCACATCTATATTTAGCAAGTTTGTAGCACTCTATTTAGCATATTTTTATACAATTTATTCCATGAATAAGGTCGACAGGATTTATTTTCGTTCACCAAAGAACAAAACCCAGGAATTACTCGGAGTAATTTTTTCCGTTCGAATGCACTCAAAAGACAATTTCCTTTGGAAGGTGTTGGTCTTTGGTATTGCAAGAGAAACGCTGACTTAAGGTGCTAATAAAGGATTCCGAGCCACATCCATTCAAATATTTTTCCGCGAAGGCACGTAGCGGAGTCGGTTATTAGGACTTTTCCTCGTAATCATCGCCTTCAATCACGCAAAAGTAAGCAATAGCGTGCCTCCCTTTTTGCGCACAATGCACGGTTTCCATCAAAAACGCATTAGATCTTCAGTCACCATTTCCTACACTCGCGCATTTTTCGGCCTTCTCTTCTCTCTTCCCACCTCTTTCATTTCTCTCTCTTTTCCTCGTGTTTTTTACTATTTTGCGGCTTAATCGCTAGGACCAGGGAAAAATTGATTCCCTCTATTGAGGAAGATGGATACTTTGTTCCCTAATCGGGCCGATTGTGTGGACGTCACTTTGCGGTCGCGACGTCACTTCCGGATAGGGCAACTTCCGGTTGACGGTGAGCGTGGCACGTGAGGTTTCCGGCAGGCATGCAGCGGGGAGGTCACGTGACAGCGATGTCTTAATGCAGCAGCTTGTGGTTGGAGAGTCAGATGCGTAATGAATGACAACACCACGCGATGTGTTGTGGGTAGAGTAACCTAATGAGTGATGTAACTGATATGATTGCATTAAACCAAGTTACTGATTTTCCAGCAATTTTGATTTAACAATATCGCGTGGCTTAGAGAGAACAAACCTTGAAAAGAAGCCTTGAAAAATTTACCTGGAATGTATAAAATTTACTTAATGAATACAAAAGATTGGTTTGTATCAGAAGCGGACCGAGACAGCTTTAACAACCGGGCAAGGCAAAAATATGGCGCCCCCCTCCCACATATCCAATGTGATTTTTAAATTTTAGAATGCCAGTATTCTAAATATAAAACAAAATTTTACTTAGAAATATGCATGTTTTACTTGCAAATGCGACTTGATATTACTATGGTGAGAATTTTTAAACTTCAGAAATATTTAAGATTATATAGAGGTCATTGAAGAAAGAGAGACAGCAAAAATAACATATTCAATAAGTTCATTTAAAAAAATGACTTTTTTTCTCAAGTTTATTATACCATTATTTTCTTCACACTCTCGCTTTGGCGCCATTTTGGACTTCGGCGCCACAAATGTTGCCCGGTTTGCCCAGGCCTCGGGCCGCCCCTGGTTGGTATATTTCTTCATCAACTAAAGACTGCGAAAAGAAATGACACAAGTCAAAGCTCACTATCATACTAGGCCATACATGATATTCTTAATATAAATTCCATGGAGTAGTCAAAAGTACAGTAAAACGTCTCTAAGTGGCTGTATAAGCGGTCATGCCCTTCAACTGCGAGTTTTGCTGGGAACGGAATTTTTGACTATAGACATAATGATAAAATAACCTCAAAAGACGGCCAGTCAATTTCCTCTGAGCGGCTGGGTTGGTCGCCTGTTCATCTTCAGTGAAATAAATTCCTCTCGGATCTTTGGATTGTTTATTAAGAAAGAAAGGTGAAAAGAAGAAACAAAAATAAAATACACTCAAAAGCAACACTGGAAATCAGATCGAAACTAAGCATTCCTTTCCCAATTGTGAATAGAAAATTGCACTCCGGACTCATCTGGGATTGATCCTTTCAGGCACTGATTTGGACTCTGACAAAGAAGCTGCTGATATGAGTGGCGACAGTCAGAAAATGAAACTTCCAGCTCAACGAATTTTAGAAAAAAAATTATTTATTATCGTCCATTCCTCAAATAATGCCGACAGAACGATAAGGGAATTATTTTTCAAATTCAAAAAAACAAAGCTGAAAAAAGTTACCGCCGAAAACAGCTGAAAGATCGGAGCTAACACAATTTAAAAAAAATAGAAATTTTCCAATAAAGTACTTTTTTGTTCCGTTGATTCTTAAAATTCGCTTTATCAGTTATAAAAAAATTAGGATTTGTTTAAATGCGTATTTTGAACTTCCAAACATAAAACACCTTTAATAAGTCCACACCTCTGGGCAGCCAATTTTCCATGGAATGGAGGGTGACCGTTGTAGACAAAATTCACTGTAAATATATAGAAAAATAGACTGAAATATATTTTAAGACTTATTTGCTGTACACGCTTTTCGGCAGTGAGATAAGCATGAGGTTAATTAGAAAATAAAGCACATCTCTATAAATAAGACTATAAGTGATATAGATAATGGCACAAACATCTCTTGCAGGCGAAAACAAGACAGAGAACAAACTATTACAAACACAGAGAAAAGGGACAACCGCAAGAAGAGAAAAACAGCAATATAACAATATCTCAGCATCAGCGTACCCTTAGGGTTTATCGCAGAACTCTATTTACTGTAGTTGTTCTTCTAGATGTCTATTGTGAAACTGTATTGAGTATAATTTATTGTGAGTTTTGTTAATATTATTACTTCATGGTGAAATGATAGCGCTAAAAGATTTCAGAGTGCGACGGATCGTAGTATAAGCATTTATTTACCGCATGGTCTTTACCCTACTGATGTGGGCACCACGAAATGTGGATGAGTGGCTCAGGTTTTATATGAAGGCACTCGCCCGCCTAGGGTTACAGAAATGGGGGGGGGGCTTAGTCCCCCCTCCAATGATAGTACGTACCTCCTACGGGAGGGGTTGGGCCGTGAGGCTGTGTTGGCCATTAGGACCCGACCTCAGTACTGGTTTCTATTGCAACGGCCATCATTCAGATTCCCGTATGCCTAGGCAGGTCGGGGTGACTATTACTTGTGGTTACCGCATGGTCTATTATACATGAAAAACAAACTCACAGGGATGATAAAGTGAAAGTCGCTTGTATTTATAAACTTAACATAGGATTGAGAAGATCGAAAGGTAGCCAATAGGGATCTATAGTGAGACAGACATCCAATAGAAATTATTAATTAGACAACCAATCCGCTTTATTTAATATGACGTGATGGTTCTGAAACAGAGTGATTCTGTGTTCGAGTACGCTACTCTAAAATGTTTGCCCGAAAATTGCTAGAAACAATTTTATACGTCTTTAGTTTGGGCACTGGCTTTATACAGGGTTCCCACTTATAAACGTTACACCCCCTCCCTTAACTTCTAAACGGTGACAGCTTAGGCCATAAAGTTGGTGTTTAGGTATAGTAAAAGGCTATGTGCTACTCAATGAGACAACTTAGAACGCCATCTATCGGCAAATTTTGGAATTAGCAGTCCTATCTCGTAAACGGTGAAAGATACGAGAAAGAAGACAGGTAGAAAGTTGTAGAGCACTCTCGATTTAGTAGGAAAAGATACCTTGAGCACATTAATACTCAAAACAGAATGCAAAAAAAGAACATTTGTTTGGTCACGATTTCGGAAACTGTCATGTCATAAAGAGTGAAAGAAAGAAACTGAGACACGTCCCTGTCTTCTGGATCATTTATTTATATTGCTCAAAATGCTTTCCGTTAGCCACTATACACATTTGCACCCTGGACTGAATTTCTGCCTTCGCTCGCGTTTCACGGAGCCATAAAATGAAAATCACAATCAAACAAATGTTCATTTTTTACATTCTGCTTTGAGTACTAATATGCGCAAGGTATCTTTTTGTACTAAATCGAGAGTGCTCTACAACTTTCTAATTGACTTTTTTTGGTATCTTTCATCGTTTACGAGATAGGACCGCAAATTCCAAAATTTGCCGATAGATGGCGTTGTAAGTTGTCTCATCGAGTAGCGCATAGCCTTTTTACTATACCTTGACACCAACTTTATGGCCTAAGCTGTCACCGTTTAGAAGTTAAGGGAGATGTGTAACAGATATAAGTGGGAACCCTGTATAACAGGAGATCATTCACCCCGATATAATTGGCCTCTGATATAATTATTATTTTCTGCATGCAACCTACCTAAACCATTACAAAGACACGTTTCTATACTTCTCCATACATGTAAATAAGGGTATGAAATTTTATGTGAAAAAAATATTTTTAATTCTTTAATCTATACGTATAAAACTCAGCGTATGTACGTATACATGCTTGTGTCAGTATCACTTCCGAATGGATGGACCAATTTTGATGAAACTTGGTACACAGTTCCTTGTTAAACAACTTGAAGTACTTTAGGGTTAAATAAGCCCTAACCCAGTCCCTCAGGGTATGATGGTGCAAAGTCTCCAAAATTCAAGTAATAAATAGGCTGATTGGCATGCTTGATGATCCTGATGAAACTTGGTTCACATGTTTCTCATTAGCCGATATGAAGAACTGTAGGGGTAAATATACCCTAACCCAGTCCCTCAGGGTAGGGTGGGGCAAAGTCTCCAACAATACATGTAACAAATAGGACGATTGACCCACTTGACGTTTTTGGCGGCTTGGGCGATTTTGAAGAAATTTGGTACATATACTTCTAATTAGCCAACTAAAAAATACTATAGGGGAAAATAAACGATAATCCACTCCATCAGGGTAGTCTTTTAAAAACATTTAATAAATGGGCCAATTGGCATGAAATTTGATGGAACTGGGACAATTTTTTTTACACTGGGTACATATATTCCTCATAGGCTGACTAAAAGTAGTCTATGGATAAATAAATATGGAAAAATAAACTCTAATTCCATCCCTCAGAGAAGGGTTGGGCAAAATAAACAAAATACATGTAAACTCTTGGGATGATTGACATGCTGTTGGATATAGCTAGAGAGATTTTGATGCAATTCGATGCAAATGTTTTTCATTGGCTTATTAAAAATACTCTATAGATAAATATACGCTAATGCAATTCCTTAGGGTATGGTGGGTGAAGGCGTTGAAACGAAAATATTTATCAGTTTCCTGTCTTCCACGAGATTTTGACCTAAAAGAGACTAGGCAATGCCGTGTACTCTGCTAGTATCTACTATTTCTAGAAGTATACTTCGTCGGAAATTTTATAGATTACTAGAAGCTGTTGATGACAGATTTTACACAATGTCTGGAAACTGACAGTGTTAAAACGCGCTAAGATTGCAAACGCACGCGCATGGTTTGTAAATGGTGCTTTACAGTTTGGTGTTTATTATTGAAGGAAACTAGTGAAGAGAGAAATGTCTTAAGAACTATGAGTCAAAATTCCAAAATCTGCCCCGCAGAGAAATATTGCGTTTAAAAACTTATGCAGAACCTTCTTTCATATACACTGTATTCACTCTAACTGTAGCTCAATAGTTCATTTTTAAACCGTTGAAAATAGGAATTTACATCGAAATAGAAAATTGCTTTAAAAGACGTAAAGAATTATATTTCATGTTGTGTGAGTCAATAAATATGCTGTTGAGAAAAATTAGGAAGTTTAAATTTTTATACAGTCACCCACTCCTATTAATCAGATTTAATGATAATAGGAGGAGGTTTAATATTCTTGACACACTAAAAGTTTAAATAACAAAGTTCCACTCTTCCGTGACTAAATCTGAACGAATAATGAAACTTCTAATATCAATATTTTAGGTAATTTGAACGGCCTTCTCGAGGAAGATCCTCCAAGCAACGCGCAGGACGTGTTCTAGGGAGCTTCTGATGGGCTTAAAATAATGAAAATTAAAGCTTCATAACTTGGTTTGTGTTAGTCGCAAAAGAATATGATTTGTTTGCTTAAATTTTTAGTGTATCAAGAATATTTTACATAACATGGTTATTAGGAAGAAGGGACTGTATACAAAGTTAAATTTCGTACTCTTTTCATCAGTATATTTATTGACTCAAGCAACATAAAATATAATTCTTCAGATTACGGAAATGCTTTAAAAGACATGAAGTATATGCCTATCTCTAAAGGTTTAGAAATTAGATATTAAGCTACGATTAGAGTAGACAACCTGTATAGGGGGAATACGGGGACATTGATACACTTTATTTGGAAAGCTACAAAATGATTTTACCAGCGGTAATAATTACAACTAATACGCTATATTTATGCATTGGTTTAGCTAATATAGGATTTCTGTTAGGCACAGGAAGCGAGTTTGCCAGTATCAATTATTAGTCTCATTCTTATTTAGATTCGTAAAAACTATAATCCTTATAGTAGAGACAGGCAGCTTGAGTAACACTGGTTATGAAGAGCTGCTGGATAATAAGTTAAAAGCACCCTGGCTTTTTGCAGTGGAATTTCTATGAGATGGAGCGTTTCTTATTATTTCAGGAATGACGAAACATATAAGTTAAAGGAGACATTTATTTGAACGACCACATTTAAGAACATATTTACAGATTACCACATTTCCATTTAACTGGGTTGATACTTGTCCTACATCTTATAGATACAGTACCAGCAACAGCTTACATAGAACTGATATCTCTCCGAGGAGAGAATGCTTAGAAGACCTACAGACCGTACCCAAAATGACATAGTGGAGACAAGTATATATCTCTGCTAATAATCAGTAGATCTACATATCAGCTGCGGGAATCAAATAGACAACGTCATACGATTCCGATCAAATAGCTGCTAATATGGATGTCAAGTGAAGTGACTAGCTCAAAGAAATGACGTGAAAATCTTAAAGAAAGAATGCTTCGAATCTTAGAGTAAAGGTACGAGAGACAATTTAGAAAAATGCAAGCTTCGTAGCTTAAAATGCAGAATTTTCTAACAATTTCAATCGAATTTTGGTCATTAATGACATAATAAAATATTTATTACACTTTTTTCCTGAAAATGGATTTGTATCAATCTTCCCCATACCAGGTGTACATTGATACACACGGAAATATCGAAAACTAGCAGATTACCGGCGTTGCCGGGCAATTTTCTTATCAAAAAATTGTGATGGAGAGGAAAAAGAATTTTCAAAAACTGCGAATACTTTGTTACATATGTGGTTTATAAACCACACCCGCAATTAAAGGGTTAACTTTAGTAAATAAGGGGTAATCTAATTACATTGTGGAACAGAAGCGTGAGTTAAAGTGCCTGATCAGCGGCCAACGCTTGAAAATGTAATACATATAGCAATAATATGTGGTTTTCATTATAAAACAATATTGTTTTTCTGCTAGAAAATCGAAAATGTGTTGTGATACGATTATTTGCAAATACATGACTACAAATAGGTATGCTTAGATTAAACTATTCTATATAAAATCATACTGAAGTCAGCACAATATGCGATTTAGTTTCCGTAAGAACATTTAACTTATTTTCATCTTATTACACTCACAAAAAAATTATTTAGATATATTAAATATCATATAACTTGAAAATCTGAAAAATTACGGTATTTTTCAACGGTAATTTATCTCTATAAATAATAAAGGGAAATGGATATGTATGGGTTTAAAAATACTTTGCAGGAAGGGAATGTGTACCTCGAAGCCGTTTTTTAAAATTTCAAATAATTGAAAAGTAGGGAAATTTTCGCGTAATTCCTTGATGACTTACGAAAATAATATAGCACAAAAATAATTTTCACACCATTTGAAAATGCAAAACGTCATCTTTTCGATGTTATTAGTTAAGTTTCCGTAGAATTTTTTCCTCCAATTTTTATAAATTCGTAAAAAAAATAAAACTTAATTTACAACAATAAGTTTCATTTTTGCAATAAAATCAAACCGTTTTCATTGTTTAAATAAATATTTAATTGCGGGTTTCTCTTAGATAGTTCATTTTTACGGTTTTTTCTTATTTCTGAAGGTGATTTTGCAAAGTAATTGCTGTTGAGGCACATTGATACAAACACAAGACGAGCATCAATGTACCCCGGAGTCAATTGCATCAATCTGCCCCAAGAGCCTTTTTTACTTAAAACAAGTGTTCACCCAAAAACAAAGCTAAATAACCTCAAAACTTAATATAGTTCAGAAAAATGAATGTTTTTTCCTACCTTTGGAGTAGATTCCCTGGCAGGAAAACGTATACAGTTAACGAAATCACACAGCACATACATAGAGTAAAATTTACTTAGACGAGAAGATTAGTGATTTCATTCATTTTTAAATTAACTTTTGACTCAATATGGCCCAAAAATATACCCCGTGCTAAGGGTTACAATGGCATATATGATCCAATCTAATCATCAAGATCATTGGACTGTATCGATGTTCCCGCGTATCAATCTACCCCAACTCCCCCTATTCCTTAACAATTATTAAGTGAAAACATTTTAAAAAACTATTTTGACTTAAATGTTTCCATTAAATATCGCTAAACTAAAATTAAATTACTTGATAATGAAATAAATGACTTGAATCCTTTAAAATCTTTTCCTATATGTTAAAACACGAGCACACTAACAGGCTTAGTCTGTAAATGCTGCTTTCCACCTAGGGTTGTTCTAATGCTGGAAGCAACTAAAACCCTTACAGATAACTTTTGATAGATCCGTCTGATAACCCAGAGTGATAACAGGATTTCTTAAATTGTGGATCAGGTATCTCAGTTGTGTCTGAAATGTTTTCTAATTAGTGCTCATGCATGAATTAATACGTTAAAACATTAACGAAAGCTTCCTTTTCATAGTTTCGCCGCCACTTGGGGAGTGTATTGGTAAAACATTTTAACCTTAATGAGATAAAATAAAAAGCCGTAAAGACGTCTGGAGTAGGAAAATTTAAGAAGCTTCGTTTTAACCCTTGTAGAGGTAACATTTCACTGCCTTCTCCTTTTTATGGTAGGTGGAGCTACTAGAGCTACTAGGGTTTTTCCCATGATGCCTCGCTCTCTTCTTCTTCTGTGTACTTGTCTTGTGTTGTTGTTCTCTGTCTTGCATCTTGTACCTTTTAATGTATTGTGTCGTGGAACTTAGCCATCTAATAAAAATGGTTCCTGAAATTGAATTAATTCTTCAACAGCGGCATTCCATATAAACATGAGTCTCGTCCTTCTACACCCTTTATTTACAGAATTAACTTACCAGCAACGTTTCAATTTTATTTTGGCATCATTAGATACGTTTTAATGCAGAATAACCCCAGGAAAGACGAAAAAACTTTTTAATTAACTAAAATAAGTTAATTAATTTGATTAATTAAAAAATTTAATTTTAGACTTCATCTGACATCTACTGCTATCTGTCGGATCTAAATTCCTCGTGTTCATGTGAATACTGCCAGGAAAAACTGTCAAATTATGAAGATATCAGCATGATTAAAATAGTACTTTTAAGGACCGTCGGGAAATAAAGGATTAAAATACAAAGAAAAATTGCTACAAATAACGAAAGCAAGTTGATTCTTTAAAATAAAAATGGTAGTAACAATTGAGTAGCTCAGAAGCCAAATCGGATGAGTCCACTTTTTGATGTCTTCTGTTTTCTGTAAATTTTGATGGAGTTAATAACATTATTTTTCGTTATCAAAGGATTCACCCGTTGCTTTATTGGAAGACTTTATAAACTTTCATTAATCAAATTAATAAACCAAAAATTAAAAAAATTATTGTATTAAAAAAACATGATTTTTCTCAATTTTTTTTTCTGGACTTAACCTCATTGGCTTCTGAACGACTCAATTCATAAGATTAAATAAACATCTACAAGACATTTTCTTCCGATTGAGTTATAAAAATACGTATTTGTAAGCAATACTTTCTAAAATACAGAAGTAATTTAATTAATATTATTGGAGAAAGGCAGTAGCATAATTTTTAATTTCATACGAACTCTATGAAACAGAATCAGACAGAAAACAACCCCAAGAGCGAAATCGATTCCATTAAAAAATAAAACATGTTTCCCAACAAAATATTTATCATTGTCATTTGATACAAAATTCTACTTTTTATCCCAAAGCACCATATTTTTCTGTCAAGTACCCTTGCCCCTTAAACGAAGGAAGGCTTATTTTATCTTTTCATCACCATTTATCTCCATATTTATAACACTAACAAAAAAAGGAAAAAGCAACGCAGCAGAAGTCACCCAAGCCAAACTTCTCCACGTCTCTCCAGCAATAACAATGCCACCCCAACACGGTAGTGCGCCTTAACATACACTCTTCCACCCTTTTTTTCCTCCTCCTCAACATACTACAGGCGCTAAACTGGCCATTACAGATTCAGAAGGACATAAAATATATGCAGTGGCTCTAAACGCCCGTTTCACAACAAACGTCCTCCCTTTTCTGTGACAAAAGAGGTCCGGTCTTCTTTTCCACCTCCTCTTATTCAAGTTCTTTCTATATTCACGCGAAGACGTTTTCTCAACAGTGCATGAAGGCGCCTCCTTGGCCTTCCGCATTGTTGCCCGACGACACTGCCTCCCGCATTGTTGTCCTGGGATATGTAGGTCTATGCGACGAATTGTTAATGGGGAGACCAAAAAAAAGGCCAACCGGCTCGATTTCAATGCCTTCTGTTTAATGGGATACATTATGCAAGTCGGTAGAGGTTCTTGACGTCGCAGCTAGGTTGCAATTTTTTTTCTTTTTTCTTAGTTTCACGTTTGATTCGAAAGGCATGTATATTCATTTACAAGATTCCCATTCGGTCCGTTAGGGTTTCAGAAAGCCGTATATAATCTTTATAACAGGCTACATCGCTAATGAAATAAAATTCAATGCCTAAATTTAATAACCTTTTTAATGTAAGGATAAGCAAAGATTTTTCGTTTGATCTTGTCCCTTTTACTTTTTCTTGTTTTAGTATTACGTTTCATTCGAAAGGCATATATATTCATTTCAAATATTCAGTCCGTAAGGGTCTCAGAAATCTTTATATTGTCTTTATAGCAGACATGGCTTTCTGGCTAATGAAACCTCTTTAGTTAACTTTTTTTTAAAAAAAAGTAGGCATAAGTAAGGATTGCATGTTTGGAATTGACCTGTTTACTTTCTTTCGTTTTTCTTAGTTTCACTTTTGATTCAAAAGGCATATATATTCATTTTTAATATTGTCATTCAGTCCGTGAAGGTTTCCGGAATCTAAACTGCTTGAAATCAATTGTTTTTTTAAAAAAAATATTACATGGTTGTCTTGATAATGAAATAAAATTCAATGCCTGAATTTAATAACCTTTTTAACATAAGCATAAGCAAGTATTCTTTGTTTGATCTTATAACGTTTACTTTTACGTCTTTTAGTATCGCGTTTCATTCGAAAGGCATATATATTCATTTCAAAGATTGTCCGTAAAGGTCTCAGAAATCTTTATATTGTCTTTATAGCAGACATGGCTTTCTTGCTAATGAAACCTCTTTAGTTAACTTTTTTTAAAAAAAGTAGGCATAAGTAAGGATTGCTTGTTTGGAATTGACCTGTTTACTTTCTTTGTTTTTTCTTAGTTTCACTTTTGATTCAAAAGGCATATATATTCGTTTGAATTTTCAGTCTATGAGGGTTCCGGGAATCATGGAATCGATTGCTTTATAAAAAATATTACATGATTGTCTTGACAATGATATTAAATCCATTGCCTTATTTAGTTAACATTTTTTAACGTTTGCATAAATAAGGATTGTTCGTGAGATCTTGACCCATTTTGGAGCAATGCGATAGTTTATGTGGAAGAACCTTATTATATATGTGATCATAAAAAGCAGCAGGTATTTCATTCTCCAAATTTCTACTCTACACTAAAATGAGCACGTTCGACCGATTTGTCGACCAAATGTAACATTCGTCAGAATGATTATATAGGTACGATATTAAAAATCTTACGTTTCAGTTTCGCAAGCTGGTGATTATTGTATTTAAAATTTTACGTTCAGAGTTCTTTAAATGTTATGTTCCGGTTCATTTCACGTAGATGATTTGTCTTAACCATTACATTTCTTTTCAATATTTGCTATGCTCTCATTCCATTATATACCTAGAGTTTATGTGTGAAAATGATTAATGGGTAGAGCAAAAAGAAATAGACCAGCTGATGACTCAATTGGTTGAGAAGGCTTTTGAGATGAGCCTAAGCTATTATAATGAATTAGTGCATTTCATTTTTTGTACTTTGTTACCTGTAGTTAAACTCTAAGCATATGCAACTTGTAATAATATACAATAGTAATATTCATAATTTAATTTCTCTTTTTTGATTAATTTTATCCACTCTTAATTATTGATATTTATTGCAGTTTATTGATACTCACCATTCAATTCTTTATTAATACTTTAAGTTAACACCTTTCATTATTGAAATGGTAATAACTTGTTACAGAGTTAAGAATTCTGAGTTTTCAACTACCAACTGAATTTTTCAGATAATTCTTCATAAAAATATATTCAAATAAATGAACAATATCAAAGATACACGTCAAATATACAACGACAATTTGACATTTGGAATACATTGCGAATTCTATAAACCAAACAAAGTGACAATTTTTTTTACTCCATCAAAAGAAAAGTTGCAGCTAAGAAGTGAGATGTCACAGCTTGCTTACGTTTCTCGTGACTCTGACGTCGTCCATTGATTCCATTATCACTGCAATTTTTTCCATGGAATTCTCGCAAAAGGTCTTTCATATGTCCGCTAACCGTTGATGCAGATTCATCAGCACATCTCCCCTACTAGCCACAAAATGTCCATCCATGGGTGACACCGGACGATATCGGTTCTCAGCCAACCTGGAACGGCACACGACCCACACGAGGTCCCCATTGCCAGCTATTCAAAAGTCATTCACTCTCTATCAAGTCATTACACATCGTTGATGGGACTTTGAACGTAAATCATACATCAGAATAATCTGCAATATTCAATATATAATCAAAATTTCGAGGAGTATCTACAGGTGACAATTATGAGCTATGAAAAAACGCCAGTAACTTTTGAAAAGTTGGCGGGAAATGATCAAAACGCGGCGGTTGAATGCAGGGCATGTTGGGATTTTGTTTTGAGCATGCGCACTCTCTTATTGTAGTTGTTCATTTTCGTTGAAAATATCGAAATATAAATTTCTGAGCGCATATCGATCGTCGAGGCCTACTATTCGGTAATGTAGCCCGGTGCGACTCAAATGAAATTTGCGACCAGTAAAGCTGAGGTAACCGGTCCAAGTGTTTAAACAATTAAAATGTGATTGAAAAGTTCGAAGAACTGGTAATTGTCGTCTGGACACTTCAGCGATTTTTTGCAGAATTTTGCTCGTCTGCGCCACGTCATAGCCATTGATGGCAAGCATCGAACACGTCATAAACTATCAAATATCTGTAGTTACTTTTTTAAAATTTGAATAAAATTTTTTGAACTCGTTTTAAAAATTTTATTTTTTATTTCATATAGCTCAATAATTGTCAACCCTGTACAATATCAGTATGATATTTTTCACTAAACACTACGTGATCGCAGGTATTATTTCTTACTCAAACTACGTATGAAGGATGTTGGCTATTTTATTATAAACTTCTTTTCAAAATAAGGCTATTTAAGCTTATATGGTTTTATTGAATAGTTATTAGTGGTAATTCCTTTATCTATAGAAATTTTGGCGGTATTTCCAAGAATTACTCAACTCCTTTTTTGATTATTATATCGCTAATTAATTCATTAATTCATTTATTATTGTTCATTCGCTAAGTATAGGTACGAGCGGTAGAATAAAAAAATGTAGTGCATATTAGATTCAAAAATCCTTCAAGTCATTATGCTTTTATTATTTTGTATTTACTTCAAATTAACTGTTTGAAATCGACAATATATTGTTACATAAAATCGTTCATTGGATATATGATTGTAAACAATGAGACCAACATGTAGGATAAATGGAGAATGAAGGTTTATTCACAAAATATGCAGGAAGAAACTTGCAGTAACACAGGTAACAGGAAACAATAGATCTTGCGCAGATGAGCAACTTAAACATACAACCGAATTCACAAGGTGTTAACAGTTCAGTGTCTTTGAGATTTAGCAACACAGAATTCAGCAAATATTAACTAGTAACGATGACATCCTTTCAAAGGCGCTCAGCTCACTGGCTTTCTAGCTGGCGCTGCAGGCGAGATACTGGTTGTTCCAGTCAGTCAACACACACTGCTCCCTGATTCAAGATCTGGCCCTTATATACTCTCCCCGACGGGCCGTGACGTCACAAGGAGTTTTCGCTGTACATTCAAGATGTATATTCTTTCTAATGCGTCTCAGTAAAGCGTCTCCATTTTCTGGAATCATCGATTTGTCGCCAAGGTCGCCAAATTTGTCTGTAGTCGCCAAATTTGTCGCTAAAGTCTCGCCAAGATCAGAACTGCCAAGTTATCCCATACTTTCCACTGTAAAACTCTCTTCCCAACCATAAGACTAACATTACTGGGAGAGGCTTGAATTTCCATGTTAATATTCAGTAGCTTCAATACTAAAGCCAGAGGAATAATATTGTGAGTGAAACAAGGCAAGATCTCTTGGTAATACTCAGTTCTTTTGAACATTTTTCAAATTAAGGGAAAAAAAAGTACTACATATTTTTGCCGTATTTAGTTGGGGTTCTTTTTAAGTCAGAAATTAATGTGTAAAAACTGTAATTCCATGCAAAACAGTTTTTTTTGCATTTATTAATTTTCCCTTTACTATTTTTGTAAAATATATTTATAAAAATGCAAAATTTTTGAGATTCATTTCATTTTTCATGCTACCCCAAATATTACAGTTTTCCTGTTTGACTCTATCGCATAATATGCAGCTATGTAGAATTTATCATCAACGTTCCTCTAATATCATATGTCAGAAGATAAATTCAACATAATATTTTAATTCAGTCATAGTTGAAACGCAATCTCTACGAACATTCAGAAACAATTTCTTACTGAAAACAATTATTTGAAATTTAATAATTTAAAATATTCTACAATTATTTTAGTTTCAATTATTTAGAGTGAATAATGCTGAATTTTTATTTAAAAAGTGTGTTGAGTTTCAAGATCAAAACTGTGATGACAGAATGCTATCACCGCTTGGAAGGTCCTCTGTGTTTTCCAAGTTCTAACTACTCAATTCTCGTCTCATTCTTTTAAGCAAGCATGCATTATTGCTTAAATTCACATAATATATTTCACTCACTTCCTGAATCCTGATCATCAAATATTCTCTATCAACAACTGGCTGAATCTCCCCCCCCCCCACCTGCTGGAATATCCCGCAATTACATGCAGCAGCATCCCCTTTACCCTCCCTCTTCTCATTAGATGGGAACCAATTCCAAAGTTTTGCTGCACAATTAATCGAAACGCAGAAAAAAACCCTAGAAATCAAACTAGATTCCACCCCCTGACTTATTTCCTGATCTTCTCTGCAGGACACTTCCCACCAGTAGTTGACATCATCGTTAAACGTAAATGCGGAAATGCAGTCCCATACGCGCACGGGTCTGCTGCTGATAGCGCGCCTTTGTCAACAGTCCCCCCCCCAACACACACTTGGTCCTATCTTGTGTGCACGACCCCCTTCCCCTCCGGGTGTATTGGCGCACGTCATGCCGTCACGATTCCATGTACTAATTAAGTTGCGATGTTCCGTACGGCCGCTTTTTGGCTTAAGTGAAATGTTGGAAGCCAAGCAACGAGTTTCCACTTAGTGTGCTGACTCATTCGGGGTTAGAGAAAATTGTGCTCTAATGAATGGATCTGTCGTCATGTTCCCATAGCTGCACATGCTTTGTTTTTTTCCCATGTCTTCTCTTCAAATCAGAGAGATATGCAGTAGAGTTTTTTTTAATATCGTGTTCTGAAAATATTTGTCTTGTCTCTTTTCCTGGAATGATAACTCGAAGCACTAAATCACCATTCTAGTGCCTTGTTAATGAACGGTTGAACTTATGTGTCTAATTAAGAGTTCTGTCATGTTCCCATAGCTGCATATTCTTGGGGTTTTTTTCTACTGTCGTTTCTCCAAATCGGAGATTATGCGGTAAAGTTTTTGTTTAAAACCTTGTTTTTTCAATATTTGCCTTGTCTAACTCATTTCCTGGATTCATAACTCGGAGCAATAAAGCGCCAGTTGTTATTATTGTACCTTGTTAAAGAATGGTTGAACTTGTGTTAAGAATCTAATGAATGTATCTGTCATCATGCTCCCATAGCTGCACATGCTTGTTTTTTTCTGGTGTCTTCTCTTCAAATCGGAGATTATGCGGTAAAGTTTTCGTTTAAAACCTTGTTCTGTCAATATTTGTTTTATCTAACTCTTTTCTTGAATTCATAGCTCGATACAGTAAATCACCAGTATTCTTGTACCTTGTTAATGAATGGTTGAACTTGTGTTATGGGTCTAATGAATGGATCTGTCTTCATGTTCCCAGCTGAACATGCTTGGGTTTTTTACTGGCTTCTTCTCTTCAAATCATAGTTATATGTATTAGAGTTTTTGTTAAAATTCTTTTTTTGGCAGGATTTCTCTTGTCTAATTCTTTTCCTGGACAGATAACTCGAAGCACTAAGGCACCAGTGGTTATTCTTACTGGCATCGATTTTTGTTAAGATGCTTTGTTGCCATTTAAGTTCACACTTTAAATCTCTGTTCGTTTCTCAAACAGGCTTCATTTTTTTCTAGTGTCTTAAAAATATCTTACTGTATATATGTCTTATTTATAGAATCATATTTTGACAATATTTATTTAGTCTCGGCATTTTTTTGTAAGTGGAACACTGATCAGGGATATTGAGTAGGCAAAATTTGTCCTTTTAAGCAGTTTTTTCCTGATAGAATATGGTGTTAACTGCTGATTTTCCATTCGATACTTTTGTAAGAAATAATTAAAAGACTTGTAGAACCTAAAAGGTATTGTAGAAATCATGGAAATCTTGAATCATTTGAAATCTTCCATTTTCAAATCAGGTTGACATTCAGATTGAAAAACATTTTGGGAACCTTCTTTTGCCAATATTTGTTCTGACTAACTCCTTTTTTATTTTAAGTGGAAATGTCACTGGGGATATTAAATCATCTAAGTTTACCATTTTCAAAAATTATGCTTTAATGAAAAAATCTTGCGTCATAGTCCCAAGCTATACGTGCCTATCTTAAATGCGTATGTCTTTTAAAATCAATTGGTTGATTTGTTTTTATCTTGAAATAAGATAACTGAATTACAAAAAAAATGTTTGGAAAACAATTAAAGTATAAAAGTGAACTAAAATTTCCTTATATGTATTAGCATTAAGGTACAAATTAGTAAAATGAAGATTTTCACTTTTTTAATTTCTGACTGAGTCCATTTCTTTTAAATCCGAAATGATAGCAATGAAAGCAGATTTTTCAATCATTATGCATTATAAACAATATGTTTATATGTTATCATTATTGAACGTAATGAACAATACAATATTAAGATTCTTAATATAGTATTAATATGCTTAAATAAACACTAAATAATGCTTATTCAAATGTATTCAGCGTGATATCACTATACACTTATTAAACCAATTGAAATTTATTATTCTGAGAATGTTTCCATTATAAATCATTCTGAAATTACTTATCTGAAATTTTCAATTATTTAGCATTTCATATTTATTTCGATGTATTAATTCTCATTATGTATTGTCTGTCGCCATCCGGAATAAAAGCATAAGTGATTTATTGAAAATTACCAAAGGAATTTTGTCATTGCTATACAAAAACATAATTTAGAATTTTGCAGTACTATCTAGTAAAATGTTATGTAGTTCATAGCTTCGTTCGCACTTTTTCAGAACTCTTGTGAAGGCAGATTCCTTTTTAATCCAATTTTTCCTTCTCCTTTAAAAGAAAAAAATGCACACAATAGAAAAAAAGGGAAAAGTGCGCCCATTTAGAAAATCTCTCTAAGCAACTATTTTACGGATATATATCGAAAAAAGTTCGTATCTTGCATTCAAGACACCTTTCAACCAACTCCTATTTGATCCATTGGAGCCCAACGGCCGTGAATTTTTTGGACTTAACGCAAAAACGCATTAAACCCTCCACCCTGCTAAAACCGAAGTCAGCAGAGCTAGTACAGCACAACTCAACTCAACTCAACTCGTCTGGAGCGACTGCGTACTACGGGGGTCTTCTTTCCATATGAGGGGATCGAGATATGGCAAATGGCGAAGTTTGGGCACGTAGGAATTGGGGTGTAGAAGGGAATTGTGGGAAGGGGTGGGGGCCCTGAGTCGAAAATCGTGCTTAATGTTTCGTGTGTTCGACTGTGCTTTGATCAGCATGCAAAGTGTCACCTTCGAACGGCAGCAACAACTTCAGTAATGTTCTT
This sequence comes from Araneus ventricosus, assembly GCA_013235015.1. Lineage (NCBI taxonomy): Eukaryota > Metazoa > Arthropoda > Arachnida > Araneae > Araneidae > Araneus > Araneus ventricosus. The sequence continues at coordinate 83,574 of BGPR01003169.1, read as the reverse complement.
TGTTTTTGGTTCTCAACACTTTGCGATTCACTTTTTTTATTTTTTGTTCTCTCTCTTCACATTTTTACACGGAGGATGTGTGAGGTTGCTTTACTTTGAGGGATCTGTGTCAATATTACTAAGGCTCATACTGAAAAAAATTTGTACATTTATTCATTAGCTATTTTGCATTTTTAATAAACACTTACTTAGGGTATGATTTGTGCTGTAGCTCAAACCTCTTCACTCGCTTTTAATTTGTATGCTTTTTCTTAGTTTATAGGGAAAAAGACACAAATTATAGAAGCGAATTTTCTTTATAGGTTGCTTGAGTGCAATAAACCTTAGGAAATTATGTCTTATCAATAATATTATTTTCGGTATACTTAGAATTTTCTTAACATACTATAATAATACAATTTGCTTTCTTTTATAAATATGTAAAATGATGTTTGTAATAAGCAATAATTAGATGCAATGCTGTGCATATAGTTTGTAAAGTGTAGAAATTATTTTTTATTACATTCGCTGTAAATCATGTTTTAACGGAAAATATATTTTTGTCATACAATTCTAATATCCTAATTCTTAATAATCGATTTTTAAAATATCCTTCTCCAGATATTTTTGAATCATTCTGGTAAAATATGCAATCTATCATTACGCGTCTTAGAAAATTTTTCATGATTACAAAAAGACAAATCAAGTAAGTGTAAAATACTCCAATGGTATGCTTGCACGATATAGCTATCATTTATGCATGCATATATGAAAAAATAAGTCAATCATGTTTTCGAGAGCATGTGAAAAAGGATTATGGTTGTATGGAAATAGTGGCCGCGGCGGTATAGTGGTAAGGTGTTGACCTCGGAGCCGAAGGGCTTCCCGGTTCGAAAACCGATGCCACTGAAGGTCCATTGTGTATTGGGCCTGTTGAACGATAAATCATACGTAAGGGTTAAACATCCTCCCGCTGGTTTGGTGCGGAAGTTTGCAGGTGTAAGCTCGGGTGTCGTTTTCGTCATCTTACCGCGGTTCAAAATTACGAGGTCCGTTCCAAAATAACCCTCTTGTTGCTTCAAAACGGAACGCTAATATAACTTTCCGTAATGTGATTTAACAACTAAACTATGAAAAACAGAATTTTAAATGGTATTATGTATATGTTCCTTATTTCATTAAGCTTAAATAGTTTCACTACCCTAGGCATAAAATACTAGACTTGAAATAATTTTCATTAAGAGTGAAATCACAGAAGCCACCGCCGTTTGATTCGATTTAATTTCCAACCATCACTCCAAGAATAACTTTAATTAGTTAACCATTGCAATTAAACGTAATTTTAACACTTGTAAAACCACTTATAAAAACAAATATGGACTAATAAATATTATTTCATGAAACCCGTCCTTACAAGAAACTGTGCGATAACACGACAGAAAATTTGCTTTGGAAAGGAATTGTTGCAAACTCAAAACAATGCAAATAACTTTTTGCAAATGCCCTCTAATACCATCAACTGCTTCAGTATAAAAAATGAAAAAAATAAACATAATAAAAATAAAAAGAGACGGCGCAGTGGTCTTGAGCCTTAACGTCTGTTCTACAACGGAATCGGCATCACCATTTGACAATGCGCCGAGATTTCCCTTTCCTGAAGTGGCAACGTCAACTAGTTGTCGTTCGACCGGAAAATCTCTCTTGTAAGTGTCGCCAAACGACAATTTATGTCATCTAACCCCCTCTCCACTCCCTTTCCGCTGTGTTTTTTGCGATATTTTCGCATACAAGAACCACTTCGGAATATAAACACATATATGTATACCAAGACCTTTCCCCTTCACCCTCCATACCCCTTTATTCTCTCACACCCTTCACTTGATTTCACCCCACCCCTTTACAACTTTTCGTCTGCTCTCAACCTTCAATTTCGAACATTCCTGCTCTCCAAAAAAAGTCGAAAAGAATTCTACTTTTATGATCGAGAAAACGCATGAATGCCTAAATTTTGCTGTTTCAGCATTTTGGATTTTTACTACGGAATATAAGAAGTTCCACTCCTTTTCCTCCCTTCACTTCACTTCTTCTCCACCCCTGGTCCCTTCTCCATTTACAACATTCTAATGTGCAGATATTTTCGCTCAACAAGCAGTCAGCAAGGCAAAATGTGCGAGCAAAGTAGAAGCAGGAGAATGTATTCTACTAGAACACGTATTGTAACGTAGAATAAAATGCGAAAACATTGTTGTTAAAGGACTAACAACTCAAGATGTTCTGTTTATTTCTCTATATAACTCAATAATTAAATACTTAGAGTAATTTAGTTATTTATCTACAGGAGAAAGTTAATATTATTTGCCCACTTAACACAGAATTATTTGTAAACAGTGTTATTTTGGGGAACAATTCAATTTTGCCCCTATAGGTAAGAATTAATTACTTTTAATATCGCTATATGAGGAAATTGTTACGTTTGGAAAATCTACTTTCTGCTAGTCTTGTCTTTATCGATTCATGATGATGTTTGTCTCATACATTTAGAAAAGTAAAATGAAATCTTGTAAAAAAATAATTTATAATTTTTTTTACATGTGGTACAGCAGCCGTGCCTTCACATTTATTTTCTTGTATGAAACTAAATAATCTGCCGTACCTGCACATTTATTTTCTTGTATGAAACTAAATAATCTGCCGTACCTGCACATTTATTTTCTTGTATGAAACTAAATAATCTGCTGTACCTGCACATTTATTTTCTTGTATTAAACTAAATAATCTGCCGTACCTGCACATTTATTTTCTTGTATCAAACTAAATAATCTGCCGTACCTGCACATTTATTTTCTTGTATTAAACTAAATAATCTGCCGAATAGAGGGAAAATATTGTATTCGGCAAACCATTCAGTTTCGTGATTTTGATGAACATCCACATTTTATACCTCCTCAAGCCCAAAAAAGTCAATTTTGGAATTATGTCAATCTGTCTATGTTTGAATAAATTAACTCAAAAACGCAAGAAGCTAGACGAATAAAATTTGATATGTGGTCCTTAAACTAATAATGAAGGTCTGTATCAAATTTTGGACAGAATTCTATTGAAAAGAAGTCTGATGCTTGTCAAGTACCACATGAACACGATAGTCGAAAATTTAGCATCGATGAATGAAAATTTGGTATTCATTTATATGCTAGAATTAATATGTAAATCAGAGTATGGCCCAGAATCAAGGTTGACTGCCTCTGGGATGTTTATTCGTATGTATGTGTAAGTGATAATTCAAAAAAAAGTAGCAAGTTACATGCATGATTTAAGTGATGATCTTTAAAGGCTGATCGGTCTATCTATTTGCGTGTATGTAAGGAATAAAATCTTGAAAAAAAAACAAGCACTTGCATAAGTTTTCTTTTTTAAAAAAATCTTCATCTCGCTGGTGGCTAATTATTAACTATGAATGATATAATGCATACCTAATTTTTTTTTCATATTACATATATATTACTTTTTCTCTAAAATTACATGAAAAAGAAAAACATTTATTTGAAAAGAAAGTTGAAGAAAAATTTATTTAGAAAGAAGAAGGTTGAAAGAAAGCGTTTATTAGATTTAAATTTCATAAAGGTATTACAGTTATCAACAATAATGAGTTCTTCGTTTCGTCGAAAAGTTCTAGCCATTTTCTCTCTCGAATCCTTGCTTATATTACCCTACAAATACCCTACTAAATGAAAAGTTACTAATGCAGGATTAGCATCAAAATTCTTTTACCTTCAGAAGTCATATATTTCAAGTACCAGCAGAACGTTCCAAAACCTAAACTTTTCAATAGTTCAGGTCTAAAGAACTGCAAGCTTTTAAACTTTATCTTCTCTTTTGCTTGGCTTTTGTCATCTCGAACTCGCGTTCATCTCCTCGTAAATTGTATTTCGGATTAAAGCCTCCATTTTAAATTATCGACTCTATTAATACGCGAGTTCCTAGCTCATAAGAATTTAGGAATCAACTTCCGAAGAAGCGCTCTGAAAATTTCGCTAATTATTTCCCACAGATGTATACCTATATCTTTTCCGTTTCCGTCTGCATGAGTTGATTTCTCTAGCTCGCTGATTCGATTACGATTGCATTATCATTAGCAATCGTCATCGTTTCTCCTCCGTACGTCATTTACAAAGAAAAGCCTGCTTAAAAGACACAGAGCCAAGGTGGACGTGGGCTGACATTTTAGATCACTTTTCAAATAATCATGTGTAGAAGAGTGATTAGAAAATGTGCATATCGTTTATGTTTAACAGAACAATCTTATAATGAATTATTTCGAATTTATTGTGCAAATTTAAATTAAGAAACTATCAGAAAATTACTTTAAAAAGGGACTTTTATGTTACTTTTATCTCCAAATAGCAACATAGGGCTACTTGAATGTTTAATGTAAAAAATTACTTTATCCAAATGAAGCAAAAATTCTTTCCTTAATTCCAAAGACTTTGTATCTCTACACCATAACTCAGCTTTTCAGTTAAAAATCTCAGAACCCACTCCAATCAATCAATCAATAAAAACCATAACTAAGCAAAAACTATAGAGTTGATCTAAACTGATTTCTACCAAAATATTTGTTTTCATGGACTTTTTTAAGATTGCACTGATAGAATATATCATCAGCAAGCAATTAATATTTCTTTCACATTTATTTACAATTAATGTTAAAATGCCAATAATTAACAAAATAAAAAATATCTCTACTTATTTCAACGCAATTTTTAAATCATATGAGGCCATTGAGAATTTTTTATAACAGGCATAGAAACAGTAATAACATTGTTAACGAGCTTAGAATTACTGAACTTTAATAAAAGAAAAGTTAATGTTAACTGCTTTATTAATTAGAATTATGTATTGGCTTCTGAAAATTAAAATAAAAAGTTTTCTTCAGTAACAGATGACAAATGTTAAAACGGTAAGGTAATTTGTACTGTGTTAATCTTACATCATTAAAGTACCATTTTTCATATAGATGTTCAATCAATTATTATTATACATTGAAGAATAATGAATATACATAAATTAAAACATTCTACATTTTCAGAAATAATTTACGAAAACTACGTCAAGAAAGAAGGAATTCCTATCCAGCATTAATTAAATTATTTAGAAATTGTAGCTTTTTATGTTACATGTTCAGTGGAGTAAACTGAACCTGATGGTGACTAGCAATATAATTTTTAACGAAGACTCTTCCATGCATGGATGCTAATTCCTTAACATATTTATTGCTGTTAAACATACAGGGTGTCCGAGAATTGTTGGACACATTACAAAATTATATAAATTAAAAACTAGAACATATAGAAATAAAATGTGTTTACTAACTTATTATAAAACTACAAAAGTTAATAAATGTCGATGTCAGATCCTTTGGGTGTGCGTAAGATATCCAAGTCATACTCGATTTGACGCCACGTATTTAGAAGCATCTGAGGAGCTATGCAAAGAATAGCAGCTGTGATATGTTGCTTCAGTTCATGCAAATTAGCGAAAGGTATCTGATACATACAATATTTCACATAGTCGCACATGGAAAAAATCCTAAGGAGTTAAATCTGGAGATCAGATGACATGACTACTGACTGAAATTTTCTTATACAATTCATATCAGGCCTCATCTAGCTCCCTCTATCGGATTTTAGTAAGAAATGCTGTGAAACAAAACTTACGAAGCCATGTTAGCAAAACGAGACATAGGGACAATGCTACTGTTCCTAGTTATTTTTTTTTTGCATATTTTTGTAATGTGTCCAACAATTCTCAGACACCCTGTGTTATGATACCATTTTCTTGAACTGATTAGTTTAGAGTTGTTGGATTTCAGTCTCATTTTCAATGTACTTCCTCGGCTATTGGGGACAATCTCGTAATGACAAGGTTTGAAGTATGTTTTAGATTTACAGGTCACAAGAACATTAAAGGATTAAACGACCTACAATCATTTTTATCAACTACGCAAGTCTGAAGCAAATTTTATTCGATGAGGGAAAAATTATGCCTAAGGTAAGAGATGAAATTTAAACCGAATGCTGAAAAATAAAGTATCTACTGAGTGAAAAGAAATCTGATAAAAGAGAAAACGAATTGCTATTTCGTCATATTTAAAACCTTTAAATATAATACTAATTCATTTCTAATCATATATAAGATATCTTAATTTTGTCTGACAAGTGGCTTCAACAATATATGGCAACTTTTTAGAACAAAGCGTTATCAATCCTGACAAATCACAAGGATATTTCGTTTTCATCTCAAATTAATTATCACTAAATTTTTAAAAATTATTTTAGAGTATTAAAAATTCATTGATTTGGTTTCATAACTAAACATTTAATTACCTTCTGAAGTAAATTTTTCTTTAAGAATTCTTAAAGAATTCCTACATTAATCCGTTCATATTTTAACTGATCATTAAACTAAAGATGTTGAACATAATTAACATATTAAACTAAATATCATAAAAGCTGCAAGAATCATGAAAAATGTTTGTATGTTTTTTCTTTACTATATTTGAGGTGCACGTATGGACTAGTTTGTACTAACAAAAAGTTAAACCCTTTTCTTTAAAAATAGTTATAACTATAGTTAGCATGTTAAACAAAACTAAATAAGGTTTTTAATAAAAGTTTTACTCAAATCAAGAATTAATTTGTTTCATTTATGTGATATTTCGTATTCAACATTCGCTGGTTTTTATTTCTAAAATTTATCTTTTAATCTATTTTAACTTAGAAACTTTCACAAATCATTACTACGAGGATTAGGTATAACAGTTTTTAGTCATGAATAAAATTTCTATTTTATTTCTGCATCAGTATTGGCCCTTGAATATTCTTGACATTTTGCTGTTTCAAAAAGTATACTTTTGAGAAATACTTCATAATAAACGCATTTACTATTTTATATAAATAAACAATATCTAAAATTCTAAGAGTTTTATTTATTTGGTAAAATGTTTATGGAAAAAATGATAAAAAAAATCTCGTAAACGAGATTAGAGACAAGATATGATAGGTTTAGGATAGGCTTTGTGATAATAAGAGAAATGTATGAGTGACGCCATATAAAAATGTACAATTCGTTTTTGATATCTTAGCTCCATGCGTATAGCAGAAAAATAGGAACGAATCATGCGAGTAAAGTGTTCAAAGTTTAAAATCGTCTTTTTCAGGAAGTTTCACTTTAACAGCTGATTGATTTCGAAAACATATTGTGTGTAAATGCCTAACTTAATGCGGAAGGAACTGGATAAAAATTGTATGTTCAAATATCCTTCAGAAAAAAGCTCTTTCTTTTATTTCCAATGTAACAAAGGGCATTTTCTTTTCGAAATAATATATACTTTTATCGGAACTCATTGGAGATTCATAGAACAAACATTGTATTCATTCTGTGTGAAAATCTGAAGCCTTGTCAGGATTGGAGATCTCGTGTTCAAAAATGTCTGCCTCGACTTTACTTGGCATATTCGACTCTCATTTGAGGAAATCTCTCTTTTCCTTTATCATCCTTGATCCAAATGGATATTAATGGAGTTTTGTGTGGTCATCCAAGCGGATACGCATCCGCAAAAGAGGAAGTTAAAATTTTATTCTTAATGACGCTGTCTTTGTGCATTTAGCCGCAAACGTCTCCGACTTGTACAAAATCTTCAACTCTCCAACTCCAACTGAATAAAACAACTGCAGATATGTTTGGGCATAAGAAGACATTAATCTTAATTTATAATGCAAACAATTGGTAAGAGCACCGTACCTAAAAAGTCTCGGAACGAAGTATTTCAAACTGAAATTATTTAAGGCATCATTAGTATATAAGATTCTCTCTTCCATCAGCGTCTGATATCAAAAACTTAATGAGGAGGACTGAGCTGGGACTATAATGTATGAAATCGTTTGTTCTGTGTGATGAGCTTGTAATATGTCACTTTTATACATTCTTGACAAATGTCAGAAGATCCATCCACAGCTATGAAATGTAAAAATAAATTATACACAACTTTGTAAAGAAAAGTTTCTCTTTCAGTGACTACTGTGGCATAAAAGCATGAGAAAGGCCTTTGTGTGATAAAAATTCAGCACAGAGGCCAATCAATATAATAAGAATCAGTGATAACACAAGTTGAGAAAAATAGAAATATTATGTGGTATATCATTACACCCGATTAATGAATCCTGAATGCGATCCTTAAATATTTATAAGTAATTGATATATATTATAGTAATTGAGCTGAATTTGTTCAACACCAGTATTCTGTGCAACGAAATTCTGTTTTTAAGGTGAAATTTATTTACTTCCATTGAGCTCTTTCTATAGCCTTAAACCGCACAGGAACACGTATTACGCCATTCACAGCTTTCTGCGGACTGACATCTTGAGCTGTCATTGATTATAAGGGTGGCAGTTTTTTTAATACTGTGCGTAATCCCATATTTGAAGGATTGTGTTATGCATAGGACTTTGTGCTTAATGTCTTGCATTGTGCCCGTAATTAGCAACTATTACCACGAATGACTTGAATTTTGGACATTTATAAACGCCTCGAAAGATGAGAGACTTATTCAATAAAGACTGAAACTGGAATTATGCTCATCGCTGAACACTTCCTCTTCGATCCACCAGCATTTCAGGTATTTATATGTCTCCATTACCTAATGTTGTCTCTCCATTCCAAACAAAACTTCAGCAACATTCAGTTTACCGAGTACCGATGTTTTGTCACTTCCTGTTGTTAATAATAGTAAAATGATTCGAACAACGTTAAGCAATCAAAATAGCCATTAATCTTAACAGACCTGTCACAGAAACTTAAGCTAACTCATGTTGCGCATTTGATGAGGATGTATTGTCACTGGATATACGTTTCTGGAGGGTTTTAAACTTTAAAAAGCTGAGAAGACCATGAGTTAAATGATGGAGATGACGCATCGGTTTGAGTTCTTTTTGAGGTGAAAATCACCCCAGTGGCAGCCATCATTGAAATTGAGACAACTTTCCCAAAGTCCGTAAATATCAATTGAATGCACAAAAGCATTTTGAAAAATTCCCAAAATATATTTAAATTTTCTGCTCGTTGAATCCAGTGCAAGGACAAATATTACAACCACAGTAGGACGATTTTGGTTTCGCAAAAGCATCAATGTAATCCCTTGTCATTTCCGCAAGCTAGATAAGGTATTCTCAGACGTTTCTAATATATTTTGATGAAATAAAAACATGAAATTATGTTTCCTTGACAGCGAAAAGCACGTACTTAAGGTTATGAAGGCGATTTCGAAGATGGATTCACCCATGTTAACCAGACTTAGTAGATTCTTTTCACTGAATGGAAGTACATTGATTGGAGTAAAAATGATAATGATTATTTTTTCAAAGTACAAATTTTAAAGTCAGTACTTAGTCTTTGCAGAAAAACGACTCTTTGCCTAGCTGTGCGAAATTCCAGGTGCCTTCAAAATATTCGGAAGTGCGTGTGGCATCATTATCAGGCATGCATTTTTGGAACAGCAGTTCAATTATTTCATTTCCAGGTTGAAGTTCAAAGCAGTCACTACGTATCTTAACATTTTATTGAACGGTGCACAAAATCTTTGGAACTTAATCTGTGCACAAAAGGCACAGATATATTCTGCGTTATGTAAGAAGCGACTCATTATTTTTCAATAAGTACAACAATATTTTCCTCGAAAATTTATCAATGGTTTGAAAATATTTTAATAATAATCGAAAAGAAGAAAGTTTCCTAAAAATACTATAAATGATTACGTATAGAATTTATAGTGCAATAAATTAGCAATATTGGGGGAAAAAGTAAATATTCTGTTAAATATTAATAGGAAAAATATTAGATGTATCAAAAGTATTTTCGTTTTCCGAATGCCTATATGTCCTATATGTCTATAGCTGGCGATTGCTTATAAATATTGATGAATGCAAATTGTTCGATTAAACAGTATATGTTCTTCTATATTCTATGAGGGCCGCGGTGGCTTAGTGGTAACGCTTTGACTTTGGGGCCGGAGGGCTCAGGTTCGGAACCCGATTCCACTGAAGATCCGCCGTGTATGGGGCCTGTTGCACGCTAAATCATACGCAATGGCCAAACGTCCTCCCGTTGGTGTGGCGTGGAACTTTGGAGAGGGGGTTCCAGCTCAGGTGTCGTCCTCGTCATCTGACCGTGGTTCAAAATTACCAAAATCTCGTACCAAAATTGCCCTCGGGTTGCATCAAAACGCGACATTTATATAACTGAACTATATTCTATAGTAATACCGATGCATTTTATTATTTCTAGGTTATATAATAACTGATACAAATATTGAAATTTTATCAATCTTAAGACATTATTTTAAATTTGGTCATAAAGCCACAGTAGCAGCTCGTAAGATTCGAGAAGTTGAAGTAGACGATAAGATCAGTGATCGTGTAGCCCAAAACTGGTTTTAAGTAAGAAGACTTGCATCTTGAAAGTAAGCTCAGAAGTGGGAAACCTTCAGTTGTGAATTTTCAAGATTTGAAACAGAAATTAGAGATGAATCCAACCACCAGCACCGCAAACTTTCAGAGGAGCTAGTACTCTATAAGGACATTATATGCCGAGCCTTGCGTAAGCTTCAGAAAACTTACAAGAACTCTAGAGAAGTTCTTTATATCAAGGCCACATCAAGAGAACCAACGAGTCGAAATTCGCAAAACTCTACTGGAAAACCCACAGGACTAGTGGTTTTTCAAACGCATAGTAACGTGATGAGATATGACTTCATCTACGAAACCCAGATAAACGAAAGCAATGGTTACATGTGGGACAATCAGCCGAACCTGCTGCAAAACAAGGATGGTTTGAAAAGAAATATATTATCTCTGTCTGGTGGAATTTTGAGCAAGTGATTCATTTCAAAATCCTTCCACAGGGTCGGTCGATCAACTCCGAAAGTTACTGTGAACAGCTGGACAGAATGTATGCTTCTTTGAAGAGAAAATACCCTGCTTCTGTCAACTGAGGGAGATTTCTTCTACAAAAAGATAACGCGAGACCACACACATCCTGTATCACTCGAGAAAAAAATATAGGAGCATAAAGGAATCGAACTTTTGCTTCACGCCGCATATAGTCCAGACCTTGCTCCTTCTGATTTTCACATGTTTCGATCTATGGCACTTCTTCGGGGAAGACACTTTTCTAATATTGATGAGCAAGAACATGGTTGTCTAGACTTTTTTGTTTCCAAATCCAAAGAATGGTATTATTTAATTGCGAAAATATGGAAGGAAACCATTGAATATGATGTTTTATATTTCATTTGTGATATGTTTATTTTATGTTGAAATATTGGAATAAATATTTTATTCCAAAAACAAAATTACTTATGATACATCCTAATAGCATAGTTAAAACCTTCAACTTTTTTGTAAATTTTATCTGTTATTTAATATTTCACAAAATATAGGTATAAAACCCTATAAACTTTTTGATATTGTAAGTTAAAACGTATAGATTACACTCGTGCATTCTTCCAGGAAATTATCTAAAGAAATGTATATCAAATTTAAACTCATAATTACAGATCCAGGAAAAGATTTTTTTGTTGCTTTAGCGTTTGCTTTAAACCTAGAGTTTACTGTTCTTTTGATAATGGTCTGTGTCTTTATTTTTCTATTATCCATCTGGTAATTTTTCGAATTCTCTTTGATGGTACCAACAAGTGACGCATCAAATTGTTTCTGGATACCTTTACTTTCACCAAGCCGCAGTTACATCATTTTCCAGAGAGAAGGCATAATCACGTAAAACCGTTTAACAATGATACGATGTAACACTTCTGAATTAAATTCTATTTCGAATATTATTACTATCAGGAGAAAAGTTTTGTCCTTTCTCTGTCGGAGGAAATCAATCAACAAATAGGAAGCAAACAGTCCCGGATCCAGAAGAAAAGAGCTTTAAGTTAGATCCTTTTCCAGGACTGATTATTTCCTAAAACAATGAATATACAGTAATTCCCTGAGCACCGTAATATTTCACAGCCACCCCTTCCTCCACCCTCCCTCCCTGAAAACCGTTTCCTCAAATGCAGTTTGAATCATTCTGATCTCTATTGTTGGCACTTTGGTTGGGCCTCATTATCGTTTCCCCTCCCTCACTCACCCTTCCACCCCTTTCTTCACACTTGAACTGTCCCCCCACCCCAGCCCAATTCTCCTACTTTTACTTTTTCAAACACTTATAAGCCTCCTAAGTAGCGAGACCGAGACTGAGTGATGATATACATTTTTTTTCTTTTTTTTGCTACTTCTAAGAATTATTTTTTTAAAGTGGAAGAAGTAAATGGGCCCCATAAAAGCTCAATGGGAAAAAACGGTTCTCTCACTTAACTCGGCCGCAGTGAGGGAAAAAAAGATCTAATGCAGTTCTTAGGTTCGCTAAATGACTCTTTCTCTGAGATTGTGAAGAGATCTTTTTTTTTTGCTATTATGTTTTTATATTAAGTATATTCTAACAGTAGGTATGAGATTCCAACTCAATTTGTGAGCCGTTTCTAGTTTATTAACTAAACTCTGGAGTGTCACTATTTGGTAATTCATTTACTTTAAATCCACTTTGTCACATAAATTGCCTTATTGTGTAGGAAAACTCTTCTGCCAAACAAAAAATTACCTTCATAAAAAAAATACAATAAATTTTTACTAAAATAAAGGACCCATCGAGATGTTTTCGTACAAAAATAAACTGAATTTTCATGTAATCTTTTATCGATGACGAAAATTTATATTTTGGAAATCTGTTGCTTGTAAGTTTAAGAATCCATTTTCAGATGCTCCATTTTGCAATCAGAAAAATCAGAAAATGTATCTCATTTAATTGTTCTGTAAGTAAATGAAAGATAGGAAAATAAAGAGAATTACACTCAACCATTTTATTTTAATTTATGCATTATAAGGTTTCTTAAAAGAGTGGCAATAATTCGTTGAATCTTTATTAGATGATAAAATCAAATGACGCAATATTATAAATGCTAATAAATTCTAATCCTTCTACTGGTAGCACTAATGGAATGTTCTAAGCAAGTGAATCAAACCTTGTCTAAATGATATTATATTTGCCTATTCCCCTCAAAGTCTGGAGTTTAAGCTTCAAGACTAGACAAATAAGAATCCTCACAAGCAAGAAATTTGGGTTTTAATCATCTGTTTAGATTCGTTTTATGTTATGTTTGGAAAATTATGTTAATCACAATCAATCAAACTACGGTATAGAATAAGGTTGAATTAAACAACACAGAATCCGATGGCTGATATTTCTCATTATTGACCAACAACGGTTTCATTAATTTTGTTTTAATAATTGCAAATTGTACTTAATTGTTCACAGTTTGATACGAAAAATCGATTTAACCCTCAAAAACCCAACTTTTTAAAAATTGATTTAAAAATGTTTTTTTTTTAGTTTTATTTCTTGAATAAAAGATGAGAAAACTGCATTTTAAAATATCCTATTTTGTTTTAAGTATGGTTTATGGCTAAAAAATAGTTTGATACCAACCAACAACATTTCAGAAAATAAATTTCCTCTATAAAATTCTATAATATTAAATACAGATGAATTTTAATAATTAATATAATACGGATAAGAATTTCCTTCAACATTGTAGAATAAAATATGATATTCTAAAGATTACAAAAAGATGCAGCCTCAAGTAAAAAACATCAATTTATTTTTTATTTTTATCAGTACTCAGGTTGCCATTTATATGTTGTAAATTGATTTAATAAAATTTTCAATATGTATCCTATTGGCAACAACAGGCCTTAGAGCTTCAGTCTTATTCTCAAGATTTTATAAGACAAAATTGGGTTTTGCTTAAAGGCAACACTGGACATTTAAGGATTAACTCCAGTCCGTTACATAACAGATTAGTTATAATGCAATAATTAATTTCTGGTGAATGCAGTTCTAGAACTTTAGTGCTAATGCCTTGAAAATGCGGCAATTCAAAATATAATAACAATAATAAATTTTAAAGACTTGAAGTAGAAAGTTTTAATGAATAAATTTTAATTAAATAATAAAAGATTTTATTGGTTAATTTTACTTGAATACAAATCAAAACTAATTTTCGAAATATTTTTCCTTTTCTCTTTAGAATTATTTGTATAGACGCACACATTTCGTTTAAAAAGCAAATAATAATAATCAACTTACTTCTAAAAAACTCAGCTAGAGATTCAGGTGATAAAAGTTCTCTATTTTAAATGTTAAATTATAAAATGGATTTGAATTAATCAGAAATATTAAGGCGAAAACTAAGTTTAAAAAATAACAATATCAGTATTCATAAGCATTTTCACGTAATTGAATTACTGTTACATAGCATAACATGACTCCCGTTGGTGTGGCGTGGAAGTTTGGAGAGGGGGGTGCCAGCTCAGGTGTCGTCCTCGTCATCTGACCGTGGTTCAAAATTACGAGGTCAGTCCCAAAATAGCCCTCGTGTTGCTTCTAAACTAAACTAAATTAAGTTACATAACATGTAGTCCAGAGGTTCCCAACCTATGGGCTGCGGAACGCCAGTCAAGAGTCGAAGTCAGCTAATAACAATAAAGTTTTTTGCTTTTTAAACAATATATTTTTAATCTTTTACAGAAAGCTTTACTAATTAATAAAATATATGTGCATTAATATATGTGTGTGTGTTTATATTATATTTATTTGTATATTTAGTTGGAGGGACTCAAAATACTTTTTACACAACAGGTGGTCCGCACAACCAAAAAGTTTGGGAACTAGTGATATAATCTTTTCCTCGTTGTTGATGCAGTTTCGATAAATACTGCTTTTCTGATTTTTTTTTATTGGTCCATTATTTCCATATCCCCATTTGGCATTTCTCAGAGAATAACAAAGATACCTATATTTTTATGTCTAAAAATCAATGGTGTCATTTTTTCCCACAGACTGTCAAGAAGTTTAAAAAAATCGGCGAACAATGTATTGCCTAGAACTTGTGTTTAACCATTTCTTCCATTAGCTTTACACAAGCATTTGGTTTCGCATTTAACAGCAGAATAAGACTTTCTAATAAAAAACGGAATTTATAAAAATTTATTATTGAACTCGGATAATTGTTCCTCAGAAGTGCTATTACATCACTAACAATTCTAAAAAAAGTGAACAAAAGAATTCCTCCAGCTGTCATACATTTTGATTGAGTTCCACTTTTTTGTTTTCAAACTTCTTTTTTGCCATTTTCTGTAAGGTTTTCCGATTTCTATTTTTCTCAATCTTCCACAACTTGTTAGAAACGGGGCACAAGAGCGTATTTGGGGTGAACCAATAGTGTGTCGCTATGACAACAGACACTTGCTGCTTCAGCGATCCTCTCGATTTTACCACCCCTCTTGAAACAGGGTTGCTGCCACTTCAAAAGGCGAGAGTCATTGTAACTCTCGCCAAGATCTCTCTCGGTTATGTTTGTTTCAGAAAACAAAATGAAATTAAACGTTGATTTAAGTTTGCAGATACTTCAATATCTTTGCTTTCTTAAGATAAAGTAAAAGTTCTTTAAAAGGAGGGGCATTTTTAGTTTTTAATCATCTTATTGGTTACTTTATGTAAGAGTTTAGTAACGGATTACTGGATTTTTTTAATTAACCCTTTCAGTTCTCAGTAAGGATGATTAGCTTTCTCGGCTTTTTAGTACTTATCAAATTACCAAGAATTGAAAATTGTTATAGCTGGCATTATTACCTTTTGAATTCTGATTATCATACATAAAATATATTAATCCTTTAAAGATTGATTTCTTAAAAATTGCATTGATTTGAATGTACTTAGATGTCCCGTCAGTCATGAAAATATCAAATATGAAAAGTATATTAAGCATTATATAAGAAATAAAATTCATTACATCACGTATGTTATTGTAAAAGTGTGTAATCCGCTATTACATAGAATGCATAGTTTTTTCATGAAATAACTTATCGTTATATTCCATGAAATAACTAGTTAAGCCATATAATATTTCATGAAATAACTAGATATTCTATAAAATGAATGAACTATAAACTTTAATGGTAAAATATACAATAAATGCATTTTGAAGAGAACCATAAAGCCACGTTAGACTTGTTGACAGAATCTCTGTTTGGGAATAAAGCGTCATGGGTTGGAAATCGAAGATACTTTGTATATATACAAGATGTGCTCTAAGATTCGGTTGCTGTCAAAACATGACATACGGTCAAACGCCCTCTCGCATGTGCGATGTGCAAGTATCATCGCCACCATCTCACTACGGATGAAAATTATAATGTCTTCCCAAAGCTTTCGAATCGTACCTACATGTGCACTGTCGACTCAGGACGACATATTTAGCAACCACCAGGTCCACATTGCAGGAACGAAATTTGGGGGAATCGAGACAAAACCAGCGCTACTCTGCCATCTATTACGAACCACCCACCTTCTATAACGAAACTCTACCACCAGATCACCGCTTACCGATAACCCATGAAAATTCAATCAAAAGAGATTGATTCCAATTTATATCCAAATTATTCTGTACAATTTTCTCTGCAGCCTATATTTTTTGCAAGAAAAAATTATTACAAAGGCTGTTTACTGTATAAGGTGCACCTCTGGAAAAGGAATTTTTTTAACACGTTCGAGGACGTGATTTCTCTAAAATTAATGACATCAATCCTATAACATTCAACCATATTATCAGGCTTTCAGTTCTGTGTAGCCTTAATTTTTCCGAACTATTATACACTTGAAAGTAATGGCTAACTGGTTAATTGAGTATTTTCATTTTGTTTTGGATTTTCTTTATGTATATAGGAATTTCTGTTAGATGACCTATTGCTTAAATTTGGAGAATAACACTTGCATACCATCTGTATCCAGTAAAAAAATTTGCCTGTCTGTTTCTGCAGCTCATCAAAATGTTTACTGTTCACGAATGTGTTAAGGAAGAACTTCTCTTCGTTATTATTTTTTGTTGAAAAATTAATATTTATTGCCTTTTGTCATTCGTTGTCGCTCTATCGCCATTTTCAAGAACACATTTCTGGGGCTATCTCGAAGATTTGTCGTTATTCTTTCGAGAGTTTTTTCTTCAATCTGTTCGAGCCCATACTAATATGTGATTTCGTATAGGGGTCTTCAATCCTTCCAGTTTGTGGGGCTTATCTTCATGTCCCCTTGATTTTAAGTATGCCTAAATATATTTATAAGAAAATCACATATTAAAATGTATAGGGAACACCACAGTATATCGCCTAAGTGAGAAACTACCCAATATTCAATATACAGCTCAAATAACATTCATGGAAGCTCGCATCCAGAGGTCAGTAGTCCACTCGTGTTGAAACCACGAATCATCCGTACTAATTTCTCGTCTCTGAAATTCTGGAAAGAATTTTCGAACATCCCTTCGTAGAGAGCTGAATTAGAGGTTACTGTCCGATATCTTGTTGGAAGTAAAATGGGCCGGAAATCAAGCCCGTATCAAAACCAATTACTTTGGAACTTTGTAGTGGTCTGTCTGATATCCAAAATGTATTTTCTGTGAATAATATTACTAAAAGGTAATTTCCATTACGTTCGATGATGAAGAATCGTTGCGTTTTAATCATTAATTTATCATACGCAGACAGTAGGTGTCTCTTGTTCGCAGTGGCACAATATATTCCAAATGCTCTTTTCCGACCAGCTGAAAAATGACTGCAAAGTACTCTTTCTTCTTACTTAACCCTTTGAGTACTGAATTATTTGAAGATTTTTTATGCCCATGGGACGGATTTAATTTGTCGCTATATGGATTAATATGTAAAAGTGATACATTTTATTTAGAATATACTTATATTGGTGATATAAATATATATTTGAGACAGCATTTTAGTTACAAAATATAAATATATAAATGAAACAAAATATAAATATTTATATAGAACAAGAACCAACTTAAAGTCTAATAATTTTGTACCGTGTGGTATTTTTCAAAACATGTCGGTAAATACAAAGGTACCTGGCAATGTTTGCATTGCCAAGTGGTTTCTTTTCTTATTTTATGTTTATAACATACGCGACACCGTTTTGTAGGGTGTTTCTTTAATTCTGTTGCCGGAATATTCTCCGGAAAATGAGCCCAATTTTTCGCTTGCAAACGATGTGGCGCATCGCTACTTGTAAGAAGCCCACGGATATTATAATTTGGCAGGACCACTTCCGCCAATAATTCTTCTTAAATTCAGATGACGAGTCAGACTCGTCCACCGTAACTTCACCCAAGTAAGCAGATGACTAGTCTCACTCGTCAAATGTACCCAAAGGGTTAACACAACAGCATACCACCTAACTCGGAGCCAAGAAGGCTCCCTGTAGGTTGGTTGGGTATGCGTGAAACTTTATTGAAAAAGCCAGAGAAAAAAACATTTTATATATAAGGATACAAAAAACAGGACACTTAGAACAAAACAAAATAATAGTTAGTAAAATAACTGTTAGTGCTTTCAAGTCTTTGTGTGGTTGACTTTGAGAGGTTGGTGCCTTATGTATGGGAGAAGAGAGAAGATGAGTACCTAGGGTTAATTGAGTCTGTGGCTAGTTATTGTCACCATCTTTTGCTAAAAAGATTGTTTCGTTTTCCGCGATGAAGTGGATGAGTTTTCTAATTTTCGCTCTAGAATTGTTGCTGTTGATAACTCTTTTCCACCAAAGTAGTTCTAGGTCAGCTGACAGTTTTGTTAGGTTGTATGAGGTTGTAAACAGGCAGCTTGTAGCATAGTGTAAAGGGTTTCCCAGGTTTCCGCAGCCACAGGAATAGCTGTTTCTGATTTTGAATCGTTTAAGGTATGTCGGAAATGGGTCGTGGCCCAAGACGAATATTATTTTGGGCCTTCCTTTCTTCTTACTAGCTGTCATTCTAAAATCATCTATTTCCGTGAACTGCCCTGTATTTTATTGCCACACAATTTTAAAGGATTTTAAAGTTACAGAAAAGATAAGTATTTGAAAAACTGTTACTGAAATTGGAAAAGCAAAAGAACTTACAGAAAATACAGCATTGCGCAGCAACATCAAAAGAATCCTTTTCAAATGAAAAGCACAGAAATTCTATAAAAATAAAATCATTCACTAAATGAAACGTATACATTGCATCGTTCCTTCTTGGTTAGAATTTGCTTCTTCATGAAACGCAGCGAAATCAAAGCCTTCGGCATTTAGTCAGAAAAAAAAGTATTCTCCGATTTTATGCAAACAAGTAAATGCGTAAATTATTTGAATCGAGCATATGTGAAGTAAGTACCTGAATAGGAATGCAGTTTTTCACCTGTTTATCAAGAGATGGTAACATAGAAATCATCAAGTTTCATTCGTTTCGGGAAGCACTAATTAGGAAAGACTAAGTTTTAAAAGAAATTGACACGTGTTGTGTGTTGATGAAAGAAAAAGTATTTAACTTTTGATTACCCTTTCATCATTAAGTGGCGACTAATTGCGAAGCATACCCGCTTCTTTTATTGATTATTTCTTTCTCTTTTTGATGATTCTTTCTGATCATATGGAGGGTTTACTCTATATCTCGGAAAGCTAATATCTAGAAGAAAATCTTTTGGTTTAATACAATTTTACAAAAATTTCGGTTCTAAATGCTTTTTGGGCATATTATTTAACTTGGATTCAGTTTCATTTTTGAAAAGTTATTTCAAAGACCGTTTAGATATTTATAAAGCCTTTTAGGATTAGAAGAAGGTTTAGATAACTGTAAGACCTCAAGAATTTTTTTTCATGTTTTGTTAGAACATCTCTCCAAGCTGCTAAACTGGAAAAGTTTCTTCATCTTTAAATCTAAGACTGAATATTGAATTTGTTCACATTTTGTTCCCACGATCATTCTTTTTATGCCTTTTATTCTTCGGTATAATTTTATGCTACTTTTATAATAAAAGTGTATACCTCATTTTTAATGTAGAAACGCAGGATGATCAAAAGTCTAACAAATTTAAAAATCAATAATTTGAGAACGGATGAAGATATAAAATGCCGTTTGCACAGAAAAGATAGATATAAAACAGGAATTTTTGTCAAGAAAACCAGAAGTAATTGGCAGAATAGTTTACTGTTTAAACCATCAGGTGATTCAATAGTTATTGAATAGACACTGGTTAGAGTAATGGCTTGAAAATCGTTAATGCATTGTCTTTCATTCAAGAGTTGAGTATAAAAACACTTTTTCACTACAATAAACAGCATTTCTGTTGTTCATATTTCGTCATACTATCAGAAATGGCGGTTAATGATGCGAAAATTTGGTTCGAACTTCTGAATCCCCCTGCAGGTTTTACCATCTTTTCAAAAAAGTAGTGTAGAATGCTTACTACTTCTAAGATCTATTTTCAACCATATAATACTACATTCAAAAAATTCCGAAACTTTA
The DNA here is from genome assembly GCA_013235015.1 of Araneus ventricosus. Lineage (NCBI taxonomy): Eukaryota > Metazoa > Arthropoda > Arachnida > Araneae > Araneidae > Araneus > Araneus ventricosus. The sequence goes on along the minus strand of BGPR01003169.1, from coordinate 63,112 downwards.
AAAATATTTTCCAAATGTAAATGAATTATGATGTTTGACACAGAACAAGCAAAGAGTTTCATGTGATCAACTACTCAGAACAGGTTTCATCCTATTCATATACGTACAGCACATGTGCGTAGCTTGTGATTACAGACGTAGAAAACTTCGAGGGGAAGGCGAAGTCGTTGGCCATCCATTACGATAATGCGCCGGGCCACAGGTCTCTCCTGGAGTCAAATGACCTGTCATAACATCACATTACGGTACTTCCACGACCAGCTTATTTCCCTCATATGATCTCGTCATTCCCTGATCTCGTCCCATATATTTTCCTCAGATGAAGAATTTTCTTAAGGGGAAACGCTTTTCAAATTCCAAAAAAGTGCAGCGATGAAGGTATTGGAGGAGATGGAAATAGGAGGCTTGTAATCAGCATTTAATTCTTCGTATGGACGACGTCAAAAATGCATATTAGCACATGCTACTTCGAAGAAAACACAGAATTAATAGGTTCTGTGCTCATTCTTCCATAATAAAATAGGTTCCGGAACTTTTTGAGCGTAATATTATACTGTCCTTGAAAGACCTAAAACTTATTGTTCGGAAGTTAATGTTATTGCATCAAAATAATTAGCCTCTTTATTGTTCACACTTCGCTTTAAAGCTGCATGAGGCCAATAATTGGGTGTAGCTATACAATATGGTGTCCAAACGCAATTTTGTATTATAGGCGTTTTCGCAAATCGACAGAGGAAAAAATATTCTAATGTTACATGAATCAAAGTCGATTTTATTGCATTATAAGTAATCTGAAAACATTTTACATGTGTTTTATTTCGGCTCGCGTTTTTAAATATAAAAAAATATTAGTACTCAACCCAAAAGTCTTTTAATGATTGCTATAATAGCGACTTAAAGATAAAATTTTTGTTTTTTCAGATACCATTTTAATTGAAATTAAATTATAATTATTTCTAAATAAAATTAATCGGCTTTTTCAGTAAAAAATAAGTTCTTCTACTACAGCATTAGTCAGAAGTTTAGTTTAAAGGAAGGATGTCTAATGCTTTATCATTCATCTCGTTTCCAAATGTGTTGCTTTTGTATTATTTTAACAAATTCTCAGAAAAATACGCCGAGTCGAAAAAGTATTGTCTCTGAGTGAAAGCTTAAAGAATAAAACCCCCTCTGAGTCGAAAGCGGCATCATTTTCTTCGATCGCCGAAAAAATCTCGAGAAAGATTTAAATGGTGCTGCTCACAATTATCTATCCTTTCAAAGGATGAAAAATTGTATTTCTTATCTAGAAGTGTGTGAATTTCCTAGGGGACTAGAACGCGGAGGGTGGAGACAGGAACGGTGGAGAGGAATTTTTCAAAATGGGTTTGTTCCTGAGGCATGTTGAGAAAAGTGTGCGGGAGGGAAATAAAATAAAATGTAGGAAAGAGGGTAGGTGCTAAAAAGAAAAAAAGGAGGAAAAAAAGCAGTTGGAAATATGAAAGCGAAATACGCTGTCATATTCGCTTCTCTCGCTGAATCTCGTTTCGGGTTTTGCGGCCGGAGTGGAAATTACGTGTTTGGTGAGACTTGTTGCCTCTGCCAGTTCTGCTATCTCCTGTTGCCTTTGCACCCTTCTGCTTGCGCGATTTTATCCGATTTATCGCTCCTTTGGCGACATATGCTTATGTGTGCAACTGGGCTATTATATGACTAGCTTGGTAGTTCAAATCTATTCTTCACTTGCTTTATTCAATGCATTTCGATTTTCAGTCGATTTCTCCAGACTGTACTCCCAGTATCTAAAATAAGTTTTTGAATCCCGTGTTTTCAATAATTTATCTTTTATAAATTGGCTATTTAAGAAAGAATTGGTCTAGTTATTTAATTGTGCCAATACATAATTAATTGATTGATTCAGAATTTTTTTAACTCGATTTGCTCTGTTTAAGTCAATTTGTTTAAATCGCATGTCTTGTATGTAAAATAATGTTTTGAACTCCTTGTTTTGAAAAATTTTATTTTCGTCTTCAAAATTACACTTTCGTTCACTATTTATCTTTTCTATGAAACGTATCTGTTTATTTAACTGTGTTAGTACAAATGTAACCTATTGATTTTCAAAATTTTCCAGTTGTGTACCTGTGCATCTGTGCTCTAAAAGAAATTCGAACTCAAAACTTTTTCCTATTTAAGTACAGCTTTTAAGCCAATTTTTTAACTGAACGCCTAGTTTCTGAAATAAAAATTGCGAGCATCTTTTTAGGAAAATTGTACATTTTGTTTTTAATTAAACGTTGCTCAGGGCCTTCTTTACGTACTTTGTAGATTTTTAATGAATGTAAAAAAAATAAATATCTTGCTTTGTAAAATTTTTCAGTTTGATACGTTTTCTGAAACTAGTTCCTTCAAACTTCATCAGTTTTTTAAAAACAGATAATTCTTAGAAGTGCAACTTTTGCCTATCCCATATCGTAAAAGGGTAAGTTATAGGACAGTGGGGAAAAAACTGTTCAGAACCTTCTGAACAGGAATTTTTTAGAGTTTTCTTCTAAAAATGTTTTCGCTAAAAATTAAACAGCTTTAAAATTTATTTCACCAAAAATTTAGCCTTTCTTATTTAGAAATTAGCATCTTTTCTAGATATTTAGAAATTATTTTTCTTTTCTTATAATAGACACAAAACTCTGAGCCATACAATTTTGAAGTTAATGAAAAGTGAATAAAGTGGTTTGTTATAGGATCTTACAGAAAATTTGAGATGACAGCTCTTGTCGTTAATGTAGCTAAACATAACAGGGTCCCCGGTAAATCTTCAGGGTTGGGCTCCTAGGAAGAAGGCTAGGTAAGACAACATCAGTGTCTTTGTACCTATGTAACTATAACACCTCCAATCAGAGCTGACTAAGACTGTGAGCCGCTAACCTTCTGACAATTCTGCCACCGTATAGTTGCTCTATTGGTTCTGGCTTGTAGTCGCAAAATCTCCATTTTCTTATATCATTAGATGGAGTTGAGTTTTTAAAACGCGGACATCTGAATACTCAGTAAATGTTTGAAAGGAATTTATCATAGAATGTTTCTTATGTGACCCAGATGATTAAACCGGTAAACAAAGCTCAAATTTTAACAATTCAATCAGTAATAATAATGAACACTAAAGAAAATAAACAAATATAAGGAATTTAAGCTATTAACTATTAATATATGAGTTCATTCGCCTCTGTAATATAGAAGCGTAATAATGGTAGCCAAGGGAATATAAATGACAAGGGAACAATTTGGAAGAGGGGGCACTGAGAAGACAAAACGTTATTGCGATAATTTTGCTTTCTAAAGCCAAATAAGATGGAAGGAAAATAAAAGGAAGGATGGAAGGAAAATACAAGGAAGGATGGAGGGAATACTTTTGCTCCTGGAGCCACTTACCCTTGCTATATTACTGGCCAGCCGCCATTTTTCGTAATTCGATTAATCGTTCTCACGTAAAATCCAACGATTCATATACAAGTATTAGACAAAAGTAATTAAAATTTATATTTAAGAATTTTACTGTTTTTCCAAAGATTATATCAATAGGCAATAATGTAGCAATGGGGAGGGGGAAAAAGACATGATGCCCCAGGTGTCAGTCTTGGAGATAGTGCAAAGACAAAGCGTTAGTAATTTATCGCACTTCGCAAAACCAAATATTTTGGAGAGAAGGGCGAAAAAAATATTTTTCTCCTAGCGTCATTTACCTTTCCTGTAATGCTTCCACACGATTTTATTTTTCTTGCTTCCCAAACAGCACGACTTTCCTCAAGACCTCACTAGCTTTTATATCGTGGATAAAGCGTGATATAAGCAATGGACAAACTGATGGAAAACTTATTCACACCTGTTATACATCCGCACCGCTTTATTTTGTCATACTTTGAGAAAAACTTGGCGCTATTTGGCAAGAATATAAAATTTCGCCAGGGTCCAGCAACCCACGGAATAGAAGAGATGCCCTTCGCATTTATTCGACGGTACCTGTCAACGCCGAGGTTTCGGGAACCTGGGGCTATACGTCGGATATTGTCCGTCGGTCCCTTCCGGCACTCGGGGGCTGACACATTTCCATCCCTCCCCCACTTCCGGTACACTCAAGGAAAATTTGAAATAGAATTCTGTGCGTGGCACCTCTATAGCTTTGTTCTATTTTAGTTATATTTTTGTTCCATTCTCTTCGACTCATTCCTGCCAACCTTGTCCCCCACCCCTTTAGTCCTCGTTTTCTCCAGGCCATTGAGTCTATTATTTTTTAAAAACTTTTTAGACGCTTTTTTGGAAAAGCAGCTTTTCATAAGATGTTTCTAGTTTCCTTCAAACTGAAGCAAGAATAACCTAAGAATATGTTCCGAATTTTTATGATTGAATTTGGAGATCTGATGCTTCTCAAAATATGAAATAGCTATCAATTTTTTAGATCGTGTATGATTCTTTTCTTTAAAATATGGATCTTCTTTCCTCGAAAGATTGTAATGCAAAAAACACAATAGATAAAATGAAATTCATCATAACAAACAGTTACAACAAACGAAATCTTTCAGTGGTTGGTCTGGCAAAGGAACTGAATTGACATATTTTACTGAAAAGTTTACAAATATCATTTCTGCCATTAAAGCAATCTCTTTATCCCTTTGTAAAATATTTTTTATGTGTGTGCGTGAATCTAATCTTATAAATTTTAAGAAACAAGAATTTCAATGCACTTCAAATATCCACTTCACTCTTTTTTGAAAATTCCGAAAGCTATTTATTCCGAAAATTGTCTACATTTTTTTCTTACCAATGTGATTTAATTTCCCAGTTGCGTATTCCGCTATTTATGTGAATTTACAAAATATTTTCTGCTAAATTCCTTGATATTCATGGGTCATCTATGCCAGCTACAGAACTTATGGCGTTGAATTATATTATGCTACTATAGCATTGCATGCAAGTTGCAATGGTTCCTCTGCAAAAGTATTGAGAACTTTTACAAGCGCTGAATCTGGATAACGATTGTAAAAGTTCACAGATGGAAGACTGAGAGATAATAGCATCAACTAATATAGCATTTTATAGGATTTTTTAAACTATATCAAATTATTTAATTTATAAATTTTTGCCTGTAGATCAAGGCACATTTTTACAGACATGCCATTAAATTTTTCAAACATTTATCTATACTTGCGCGTATAAGATATGGTAACAATTAAATTATCACTTTGTTTTGTAATGGCATTATTTTCAAGGCTTAGAAATCTTCTGTAAATTATTATAGAAACAAAAAACCATTCCCTTCATTAAAAACCGTTTTTTTGTCATTTCAGTTAAAACTTCAAACAATTTTCAGCTTAGTTGTGTGTTTTTAAAATAAATTAAGTATTTAAAATAGCATATATAAGTATTAACATGGAATATCTGATAAAACCAAACTCAACGTTTGGTGTTACGCTTAAACCGTTAAAAAGATTGTTTATTATGAAAATAAATAATTTTAGCCATTGAATAATTGTTTAAAATAACTTTCTGTAAAATAAATAGTAAAACAATTTTGTACATAGAGATAAGCAACAAGAATTTGTAGTCGTTTTTCAGAATAAAACATTGAGGGCACTGTTTTCGTTGTTTCTTTCCGTCTCTCTCTCTCTCACTCTTAAGATTCCCTTTCAAGTGGAACAAATGATCCCAGCCAGAAACACGAGAGGTGCCCAAATGTCTTATGCCCATAAAATCTTCTCCCATTTTCATATCAATATGACCATGCATAAAGACAACGTAACTCGTGCACAATAAAAAAATATCCGAATTAAAACATTATGTTAAAAGCAGTGGAAGGAAATAATAGTAATGTTGACAGCAGTCATTAAGAGATGCAAAAATAATTTCAGAAACAAAAGCTATTCCTCACGTGAAACTTGAAGAAGCACTTCTTAAATTTCAATGGAAACTCTTTCTTACGTTATATGATTTGTGGTGCTCAGAAGCCTATTTTGGAGAAGTTTGTTAGGCACAGGAAGCGAGTTTGCCATTATCACTTGTTAGTCTCGTTAAAGTAGAGACAGGAAGCTTGAGTAACACTAGTTATGAAGACCTGCTGGATAATAAGCTAAAAAGCGTCCTGGCTTTTGCAGTGGAATTTCTATGAGATAGAGCATTTCTTATTGTTTCAGAAATGACGAATCATACAAGATAAAAGAGACATTTATTTGGACGACAACATTTAAGAACATATTTAAAGATCACCACATTTCCATTTAACAGGGTTGATACTTGTCCTACATCTTATAGGTACAGTACCAGTAGCAGCTTACATAGCACTGAAGTCTCTCCGAGGAGAGAATGCTTAGAGGACCTACATACCGTACCCTTTAAATGACATAGTAGATACAAGCATATATACTCTGCTAATAATCAGTAGATCTACATATCAGCTGCGGGAATCGAATAGACAACGTCATACGGTTCCGATTAAATAGCTGCTAATATGGATTTCAAGTGAAGTGACTAGCTCAAAGAAATGACGTGAAAATCTTAAAGAAAGAATGCTTCGAATCTTAGAGTAAAGGTACGAGAGACAATTTAGACAATTTTATCAAAATTAAAATGTTGAATATTCTTCAGTCGGTTATTTTACTAGTTGATTTAATACGATAAATCAATACGCAGAATTATTATCTTATAAAACAAAATATTAATGAATGTAATATCGAATATATATATATATATATATACGGTTCCGATTAAATAGCTGCTAATATGGATTTCAAGTGAAGTGACTAGCTCAAAGAAATGACGTGAAAATCTTAAAGAAAGAATGCTTCGGATCTTAGAGTAAAGGTACGAGAGACAATTTAGAAAAGATGCAAGCTTCGTAGCTTAAAATGCAAAATTTCCTAACAAAGTTAAATCACAAAATTTCCTTTGGGCTTTTAAATGCATCATTTTTGTTTTAAAACGTAAGTGCACTTTGTATTGGATAGACATTCAACACGATGTGTCTTCTTTGTTTGTCGAAGAAAACAACAATACTGCGTATATGCTCCAGAAGGAAGAAGAAAAGGTTCCGATTCGGTATGGATACAACCCCGTCGCCTCGGAATTAAGGAGTGTGCACTGCTTTAGGCAGTTTAAAGGTGGAGGCATTAATAAGTCGCAGTGCAGCCTGCCGCCCAACTACCACAATTCCAAATCATTAATTTCTCCGATGTCTCACTTCATCATTTTTTCTCCTCACTTTCTCTATTTGCTCCTCTTTTCATCTGTGTGCGTCTCCAAGTCGCGCAACTTTTCCTCTGCCTGCCTTTATTCAGCCCTAATAAATGATCTTTGAACAAAAGTTCTCAGTTTTTGCAACGCCATGTAAAATATCTCTGGTGCGATACCGAGCCGCATTTTTCTCCACCAGCGTTGTTTAGTTTTTCAATTCGTGGATTGTCTCTCTAAAGGAAAGAAAATAATACATTGTTGTTTTGCAGACAGACTTCTTATCGTCGTAACTTATTTTCAACGTTGCTTATGACTTTGCCTGAATGGATAGGTTTTCGTATCTTTTTCAGAAAGACGTGTTCTATTCTTCCAACAGTTATGAGAGGGAAGTAAAATGTGTTGGAGTGTTCCCATCATTTTAACGCAAAATCGCTGCTCATAACTTGGAAGTTATTACCATGAAAAAAGTATATCTTCTTAGGTATGAGATCAATAATAGCCTTGGAGTCAACAAATGGCCAACATACAATGGCGATTTAAATTTTTGGATGCTTGCCTTAACCAGTATTAAATCTAACTTATTGAATTTGGCGTTTTAATTAACAATAACATGCATCAGAAACATAATATAAAACCTGTTCCAAATATTCTTTCAATATTAAAACGTTGAATATTCTTCCATCAGTTATCTTACTAGTTGATTTAATACGATAGATCAATAAGCAGAATTATCTTATAAAACAAAATATTAATGAACGTAATATCGATTATATATATATAGATAGATATTGAAATCCTGCTATTAACAAAAAATTATTTAGTACTTTTTCAGATATATGCTTTTCAAAACGTAAACATTATCAAATTTAGCAAAATAATGTTTTGTGAAGATATTCAGATACTATACGATATAAGCATATTATTCGGCATATTTAAATGTAGTGGTCATCGATGAATGAAAGATTTTTGTATTAAGGGTGAATTTTTAAAATTATCGGTATACATCTATGGTAAGGTATTTTCTGACGAAAAAACATACGAGGATTTTGAGAACCAGGGTGAACCAAAGCATTATTGCCGCTAAACTGAACTAAACATCATACTGAAATGGAAAACCAGATCTTTTAAAACAAAACTGGATCAAAAGAGTTATAGCGTCCTTTTATTGGACAGCAGAACTTGTCAAATGTTTCACTTTCGATGTTTGTAAGTAATCGTTCCTAGTTCAGTTTAGCGAAAATTGTGTTTTGATCTATTCGGGTTTTCAACGCCTCATATCGTCGAATATTCCAATTCTAACTTTATTTATGCCTCGGATTTTTTCACGACGAAGAGACAGTGCCTGTATTAGTGATGATGTCCATTGATTGTTTGTAGCTTCACGAAAATATCTTAGAATACTCCGAATCGCATTTTTCTCAACAATGCTGATTTTTTGAATTAATGAAGTGTTCATAAGAGGGAAAAAAGTAATATAAATGTTACGTTCAATGTGGATAATCGGTTATTATGGATAATTACGGCGGTAATTATGCATAATAACCAAATAAGGCTGTGAAAGTGGATAATTTATGAAAATTCATCCCATTAACTGGTTATTATGAATAATTAGAAATGAAGTTTGATCAATGTAATTATTTTCGGTAGATATCTATTTCAGTTTTTTCTATTTGAAAATTTTAGTTTCGCGTATGACAGTTAAAGATTAATCGTTTGATGTTCAATCTTTTCGAAACCAAAGTATTCGTGGGTTGTCGTTGCTCTATCTCCTGTTTCAAATGTAGAATTTTAACCGCGCTTGCGATGACTGCGGCAAATAAAGTGAGCACAGGACAGATTTTCTCTAACTTTAATAAACATCCTAAGACTTCGCTAGAAGAGGGAGCCGAGCCCTAATAGCTTCGCTATCTCATTGAATATAACGAATCTGCGTTTTTTTAATTACTCCAATGAAGCAGGAAAATTTGTGCTCGCAATACATGCGGCATCTAAAATGGGTACCATGAAATGATTTTCAACTCAAAAGAAACATCCTGCGGCTTTGCTAGCAGTGGGAGCCGGAACCTAGCAGCTTCGCTTGCTCATTGAATGTTACAATAATTTTGCTTTACCCCTTCCGGTAAGACTTAATCATAATTTGGTCCTGTATATCTTGAAAAGCAATGACGAGCTATACTCGTCATTTTACCAGAAGGGTTTAATTAATCACATTTACCAATGAATTTTTTTCCACTAGATCACATGCCCATGTGATTAATCACATTGATCAAACTTCATTGCTAATAATTCAATAAACCAGTTAATGTGATAAATTCTCATAAATTATCCGCTTTAATCTGCTTATTTGGTCATTATGGATAATCGCTGCTGATTTTCCACAATAACCGAGTATCTACATTGACCGTAACATATAAATATAATAGTTCAGGCAATCTTCCTGTTTTTTCAGTTTATCAAATTGTAACTTTACCAGAATGAATAAGTTTTAAGGTCTTTCCAAGAAAGCGTGTCTAATAGTTGCAAGAGTCATATATAATGAGATAATTATTATATTATTAGTAATCAACCTAATAGTATAATATAAATTAATTTTATACTATTATTATATGGATTAATATTTAATATAATAATTAGATATTATTAATTAATTCTAATATTAAATAATATAATTTCTAATTATTCTAATATTAACTAAATCTGAAATCGTAGCACAAAAATGCGGGAGTTTCAGGTAATTATTTTGTACTTCAGGAATCTAAATATTCTCATGATGAAGATACTGCTTTGGTGTTAATTGATTCTCTCTATATAATTATATATTATGTTATAGATATCCTCAACTGATTAAAAATGTTTTAAGCAAAATGCAAGACATTCAATACAGATATAACTCACGACTCGATCATCCCATGCCATGTCAGAGTTGATGTGAAATTGAAACTGTATTGCTGAAAGCGAGTGCAACGTGGAAAACAACTGGATAAATTATATTTAACATATTATTTTTCCACGGATAAATTTATTTAATGCGCAATCGCGTAAGCCTCATTTTAGTCACGAGACCAATTTAAACTATTTTTTGGTTGTTAAAATGCAATAAATTAAAATAGATTTTTCTGAAACATTTTTATATCATCTGGACAACTTTCAGAGTAATTCTAGTTATAACGATTCAAAATGAAAATTAGTTGTCACATACCAGATGAAACTACCGTACAACGAGGAAAATTGGTAGTGCCGACTTTCGTACGAAAGGTAAATTAACATTTGACTGCTGTTTTACATCGAAAGGGTTTAAGAAACTGAGCCACTACGGAGATAAATAATTTTGAACTTATGATACACCTCTGTAAACTTGCTCAAATATTTAATACAAAATTCACCGAAGCCTTTGTGTCAAATTTAGTTCGAGGGTGAAAAGTTATGGATTTATGAAAGGTTCCTGTGATCTGAGAGGGAATATTAAGCAAGTGGCTTGGTTAACAGTTCTATTCTAGAAGACAAGTCATACTGCTTTAGCGGAGGAGGCGTTGTATGAAGATAGTCTGTGATGGGAACTTAGTTTGTATGAAGTATAAAATCAAATCTTTAAGATGCGGGGCACATCACTCAAGTTTTGCCTGTTATGGTCTTATGAGGAAAAGGTTTATTTTTATTTAAAGAATATTAATAAAGTGTTAATAAAATAAGATATATTAAGAGATATAATTATGATATTCAAAATATTATAACTAATCATGCAAGGAAGATAATTGCTTTCAAAATGTTTGACAAGACGAGAAAATCGCAGTATTTGTTAGTATCAAAAAGAAATAATATTTAAATGCCATCATGATATTCAATACACAATAAACATGCAATTTCTAATTACCAAACATTTATGTCTAAAATTACCAAACATAGTAAGAAATCTACAAATTTCCCCATGTTTGTCATCAAATGCTAACCAGCCATCGCTTCATTGTCATTCCTTGGGTTATTGGTCTTCGTATGTATTGTATATTTAGCTCTTCAGATGAAAAATATACTAGAGCACATAGTTACGTATTTCTGAATCAGTTTTCTGTAGAAATAAAATATTTTACACTTAAAGATAGATAACAGTTTGAACATATATTGAACGTGCAATACAAATTCAAATAGATATTTATAACTAGTTGCAAAATTTTGTAACAATATTGATTTTGTTGTTCAAAAATGTTTTGTATATCATTTTGTATATATGTTTCAAAAGTATTTTGACTTTCATCTTATAAATTAAAAATAGTAATGAATACTAAAATAAAAATGGTGTATGGAATTCCAAGCATTATTTCTTTTATTTTTTGGTAATCAACGAAATTATTTTATGTATTGTATTTTTAGTTAACAAAAGACAGGATAACATAGTCCTTACTCATCCTGATAAACAAAGACTGGTATCTGTTGTAGAAAAATAGTAGGGAAACTTCTACTCTTGAATTTATTAACTAGTATTCCGCTCATATCAGATGAAAGAGACCAAATTGATAGGTTTGTCAAGTCCAGACATAAAATCCTCAACAAAATTCTGATTTTCCAGCAACATCTTTTGCAAAACTTTGTTTGTGAACAAAAAGGGACTCCACAGTGCGTTTACTATTCGCCGAAACAATCTAATTTTTTCAAAAAATAAATCTCAACCAACTTAGTCATTCTTTTAAAGCATTGTCACCATTGTCTGTCGCTTCCCGTACTTACCATCATTGTCTGCGGATGGTGGAATATGCAGTTCCTTTCTTTCAAGAAATGTTTTAAGCGTAAACAAGTTACTTCAGAAACACCGCCGCTGATGAAAACAATGCCCATCTGCGCATTTGTGGGCCACGAATAAAAATGGACCGACAATTAATTCTAATTACGCTTATTTAAGGCTCTCGTTCTTTTTTCGCTCCTTTTGGCTTGCAGAAAGAGCCATCCTTTTGTTTTGTTCTTGCTTGTTGAGGATTTCATTCTACGGCATAATATTTAACTGTAGTAAAGAAATCTGTTTTAAAATGTTTTGCTGTTTTAGGATAACATCGTAAGTTTTGGTTATCTGTAAAAAGATATAATATCTGTACATTTTTATGATTTCCATTAGTTGCTGAAAAGCCATTTGAGTATTATACATAGCTATAAAATGCAAAATGAAATAAACTGAACATAAATGTGATTAACTATTTCTATAAAATTTGTTTTTTGAATTTTATTCCAGTGCTTCAACGATTTCGTTCAGTAAACAAAACGATTAATTTACTTGTGTGTACCCTAATAACTCTATATTAAATCAGAACTGCAAATGCAGTAATTTTGCAATTTGAGAAGCACATCTCTATCCTACTAACATTTTTGTCCATTTCCAAGTAAGATCAATTTAAAAAGCGTCATAACACTCCGGTAAGGATCTTCTCAACGTACTCCTACTACTAAGCAAATGATTCCTTTTAAAATCATAATTTTGTACTGTATTCAATCTCTACGAATTGTGTTTTAGACCACAATTTCAAATTATCAATTGTTCAGTGAGAGTGTTTTGACGCACATAATCTTTTTTTCTACTCATTCTTAAACTCTACTGTAAGTTCAAAGAGCATTACATATACATTTATTCCAAGTATAAAATACCTTCTCTTTTACATGCATTCTAGTCCAGTGTATTTTTTTCGATTATTTTAAATATATGGGAGTTTTATAGGATAGGTAGCAGGCAGCAGTGATTTGGTAGCAGGTCTCGGCTTTAGAACAGGAGGGTAGCGGCTCGAAACTTCAAGGCACGAAAGATTCCCATAGTGTATACTAACTCCGTCGGTGTTCGTTCATTTGTACTTGTCACGTGACTACAGTTGAAATTTCCGCGGTCCATCCCTAAATATCCCTCATGGATCTTCACAACGAGATATTAATCGAACTACTTTAAAGCCTCAATGGAAAATCTCGTTTATAGCACATGAATTGATTATTATATAGGGTGAGTTTGACTTATTCTGCCAATCGAAAGAAGGTGATAGAAGAGCCCATGGGGATCATAAAACACTACAGCAACCCTGTCCCATCTCCATAAAAAATGCTAAAAATCGTGAAAAAATACAAATTTAAAAATTTTTGGCAGATCTACATTCAAAAACAGTACATGTTCTGAAAGAGAAACAGTAAAATTCTTTAAGATGACGCCACTTTCAACAAAATGCCTGAATTTAAAGCCAAGTTACCAGCGCCGAAACGTTGGCTAAATGCAAAATCGAATTGTCGCCAAAATCTTTAATATTGAATACCGCAAACACTGTTCAAGCTAAAATCTGTCAAATTTACCAAAAACTTGTCCATTATATCAGCTTTCTAATGAGTCTACCATGAAGCATATCAGTGTTTTATTTCAGGAGAAATTTAATCTTTCGTTGGCAATACATCACTGAAATCGGTGTTCATCGAAATAGACATTCAACAAAATGTCGCGAAGCGAAACGATTGTGGATAAATGGAATGTATGCAAATCCACCGCTATGAACTCTTTCTTATATGCAAATAGGTTTTAACACACTTGTATATCCGCTGCATATTATCTTGCTGTATACGCTTGGTTCTTGTATCTGAATGCTTCATAATTGTTGCGGTCGTATTCCATGGGTTTTTTTTTTATCAGGATCGAATTTTTAACATTAGTACAAAATGCGCCATATGTCGGTTCAATCTAGGAATAAAGTTCGTTCCTTTACACGTTTTGTAATGAAGCGCATATTTTTTTATTAATTACCCATATCCCTTTTGCAGGATTATTATTTTGCTTAAATGTTGAAAACAATTTGTCTGTAGTAATTTTGAAAATATTTTTCCAATAGCGATATCAATTATTCCCTAAATTATTTTATGATATCTTTCATCAGATTTCATCCATTTCTACTTTAAGATTAAATATCCAGTTTTAAACTTACATTCCACTTACCTGAAATGTTTTGATAATCTGTAGGGGAGGACAGTTACTTATTCTTAAACTATTTTCTTTCTTAAGAATGAAATTTTAGAGCTTTTGGGAGGGAGGGAAGGGAAGAGGATAATTTATTTAGAATTTCTTGCCTTGATTTTCAGGTCAACTATTTATATCAGTTTTCGGATCGAATGGTATCGTAGAACGCTTGTTAGATTTCAAAGCTGCCATATATAATATCTCGGCTCGAAACACAAAAAATTAAAATACTTTCGTATGTTTGTAAACTGAAAAAAAAATCAAATATTTGTCTTGGTTTTTTAATAATCATAAATAAATAAAAGTATATTTTGTAGTATGAGACAATACAAATTGTTACACTAGGTAATAAATGCATTGCATAGATAACAGATGCAATATATTGATTTCGAATGTTTCCATGTCTGTATGAATTTCTAAAATTTAAGTGTAGAAAAGTAGATGTACCAGATACAATCGCATTAAGTGTAAAAAAGTAGATTGCCAGATATAATCGCATTAAGTGCAAAAAAGTAGATGTACCAGATACAATCGAAATAAAACACAATATTACCACATTACTCTGCTATTACATTTACCACTTACTATCTTTGACATTATATCATTGAGTAAGAAATGTCAGAATTTAGTAAAAGTTCCGTTCATTTTGTTTAGAGTTTATTAGCACAAACGCCATGTTTGGTCATATTGCGCCAGACTAAAAGCTAAATTTCTATTTGTCTGAGATATAATAAACCAAAATGCTCAGAATCAGTCCAAGTCTAAGAGTTTTTTGAAAATGATCAGGCCATGACATAAATAAATAACATTAATTTTAAAATCATGGTAAAAAAAAAAAATGCAAATTCTCATCTAAATCGGATATTAAAATCTTTTGTTATTAATCTTGAATCCTTTGCATTTAAAATTGCCGATTCTAAGAATGGAAAAAGATGGGCGTATGGAATATGGTCAATAATTATACGGAATGTATCAAATGTTGTTTTTAAGAAATACAGATCTTGGGAATTTAAAATGGGCACTATTAGGATGTGGGAAATGCAGCACAAAGACGCGAATGAATCTGTTCTTCCACTAACAAAAGCCAATATGTCAATAGGATATGGCCAGTAGACAATTAGAGCAGTTTCGTTTTTTACTGTCATTTAACCCTTTATTTCCCGACGGTACTTAAAAGTACCAATTTAATCACGCTCATATTTTCGTAATTTGACATTTTTTTCTGACAGTATTTACAAAAACACGAACAATAAAGTTTCGACGGCAAGCAGTAGATGGAAGCTGAAGGCAGAAATTAAAATTTTTTAATTGTCAATTAAATTAATTAAACTATTTTAATTAATAAAAAAAGTTTTACCCACTTTCCTGGGGTTACTCTGCACCAAAACTTGTCTAATGATGCCAAAATAAAATTGAAAAATTGCTGGTAAGTTATTTTGGTAAATAAAGGATTAAAGAATTTGGATCCTGTAGAGCAGTCTAACTGCTTGAAATTTATCTCATGTTTCAAGATTCTATTGCGTTTGCCAGTTTGAATAAAAAGATAACTTTCGAATGATTTTCAAGATTGTTTCTAACTGAAGAGCTGCTGAATTACTAAACTCTTTAAAGGGCCATTCTTTATAGTAATGGTATTATAAAATATTTTCGGGATTGAGGTTGATTTGGGAAAAAGGCATTCATTTAGCTTATGAAATAAAAAAATTAATTTGTTAATTAATTTGATTAAATACAAAATAATTAACAATTCAAAATACTTTATTATGGTTCAAATAAGAAACTGAAACAACTAGGATTATGTTTCATCGAAAAATTTGATGAGAACTTGTACCATCCTTCTTTTCAGAAT
This sequence comes from Araneus ventricosus, assembly GCA_013235015.1. Lineage (NCBI taxonomy): Eukaryota > Metazoa > Arthropoda > Arachnida > Araneae > Araneidae > Araneus > Araneus ventricosus. The sequence goes on along the minus strand of BGPR01003169.1, from coordinate 47,102 downwards.
GAAGTGTTGAAACAACAAGTGTGTACAATCTCAATAAAAGTGGTAGTAAATTGGATGGATGAAACCAAATTATGTGATCAAAGTGTTTATTAATGACTTCAGAAACCAGAACAATTTTAAGATTTATTGGCTCACTCAGAGTTGATAAAATAACTTCCTTATACGTTTAAAAATTGATGAATTTAGTGGGGACTATAATTCTCACCGCCTTAGAAAGGTTTAAAGAAGCCCAAAGAAACGTTATTACACATACAAGATGTCCAATAAAGTTCGCGTATAATTTAAAATAGACATAATTTTTAAGTATTTGGATTAAAAAGGCTCTTTAAAAAGTATAAGAAAGAACAGACATATTTTTATTGTTCCAGTCAATTAAGTTTCGAAAACATCTTCAATGAGTGTTACCGTTTATTCACTATCGCATGGCCTGCCAAACCGTGGCTTATCGTTGACAAATTCGGATTCTGTAAACTTTTTATTCACTATGATACGGAATTCCAATATGCTACTTTTTTCCATTGGTTCTATACTTTCCTTTGGCACCAGCAGCAGATTTTAAATCAGCAAAACAGAAAACACAATTTTCTTTTTCTTCTTTTGAAGCCATGGGTTACCAAGGACTCTGAAAATTAAGTAACTATTTAAGTTAAGTTTTTAAAAATAAAACTTCTAAAGACAAAAGGCCCCGATATTTCAAGCTTTCAAATTTTTTTACGAATTCTTCTATAAAGTATATTCAAAAAGTTTAAAAAAGTTTTAAAAAATTAAAATGCACATTAAACGTTATAAAGCAACCTGAACAGCAAAGTCAAAAATTACGTAATTTCTTTCCAGATTATAATTCATTTGCTTTTAGTATTTATAGTGCATCTGTCTGTTACAGGAACTCTTCCAAAACGGTGAATAGTATCGACATGGAATTTACACTCAGCATGCTGAGGTTAATTTTTATTTCGCCTTTGCTATTTACAACTTTTAAAAATAACTGTTTCTAAAGATATACTTTAGTAAGTAAGGAAACGGAGAATTGTAAATTATTCTTGCATGCTAGATACTTTGTTCTTTGAAAACATAAAAAAATAGTTTATCATCAGTGATAATCAACAAGTGATAATTTTTCACTTGCGAGTCTTTTATTTTAAATAACGAGAATATTAAGATTAATTATAATGAATGAAAAATGAGTTTGAATCTATCCCGGGCTATGCGGGTAATAAGAATATTGTGGAAGGTCGGTTATGGTTCAGTAAACAGTCAAATTTGTGTAACAATTATTTATTTGTGTTTAAGTTACACATACACAGGGTTACATATATAATGTCAAATTTAAACGAAACATAGAAAAGAGAATTGTTTGTTAGCGACATTTAATCACATACTTAGCGACTTGCGAAGATCTAATTAAAAGTCAAAATACAACACCGTCACATACTCCAGCCTAGAAATAGATACTTCCAAAGATTCACCTCTCGGAACCAGAAATTCGACGAATACCCAGTTGAGCAGACTAGCACACTAGCTTAAGAACAGCAACCAGCCACCACCAATTCTAACGTAATTAAATCGAAAAATTTACCCTTCACTTCACTGCCAATCCTGGAGTAACAATTCCAGCGATCCAAAGTATAAATAACAAGACAGTACAAAAAGCCAGTCCCACGATTTTTAGGATGATTGCGACAATAATCACCGATATAAACGGTTGTAATACATTATCAATTCTTCTTTAGAGTCGCATCGAACAACACTAACAGCCCCGAATCATGGAGCTGCAACTGTATGAAGCAATGTAACTAAGGGAAACATTCTGCGCTTTCACTGCACTCATGTGATAACTTCTCTTGTATACACTGTAGAGCCAAAACATTATGACCACCTACTCAATAACGCGTTGCGCCTCCTTTGGCCTTCAAAACAGCTGCAACTCGCCTGGGCATAGATGCCACAAGTTTTTGGTACATGACTGGAGACAGGTTCAGAGACAGGTTAAATGGAATTCATCGGTATGCTCCTCGAACCACTCCAACACAATCCCTGCTGCTGGAAGATTCCATTTCCATTTTCGAAGACAAACGCCATGTAAGAGTGCAACTGATCCGCAATGATATTCAGATAGTTCGCAGCTTCCAAGGTGTGTTCTACCCAACTACGGGTCCCAGAGACACCCATGAGAACGTCCCCCAAAGCATAATACCTCCACCAACAACCTGTGTATGATCTGTTGTAAAAGAGGGGAGCAACTGCTCGTCTGGCTGACGGCGTACCCTGACACGACCATCGACGTGATGAATGACAAATCAGGATTCATCCGACCAGGCAACTCTCTTCCACTCATCCATGGTCCAGTCTCGATGTTCCCGGTCCCACTGTAGGCGGAGTTGACGATGACGCTTGGTTAACAGAGGCACACGAGTGGGACGTCTGCTGCACAGTCCCATATACAACATTGTCCGCTGAACTGTGTGTTCGGAAACACTTGCGCTTGGACCTGCATTGTATTGAGCTGTCAGCTGAGCCACTGTCTGACGCGGATTTTGCTTTATCAAGCGGGATAGTCCCCGACGTCCTTTTTCTTTGATAACGCGTGGACGACCAACACCTTCGCGTCTACTGCTGGTGTCACCGTCATTTATCCACTTTACATGAATACTAACAACGGCAGATCGTGAACAACCTACCAGTCGTGTAGTTTCGGTGATACTCGTTCCGAGTTTTCGGGCCATTACGATCTGCCCTCTATAAAATTCGCTTAGATCAGCAGCCTTTCCCATCACTCGCAAAAGTAAGTGAAAGAATGATTACTTACCTTCTCCAGCAGCAGTTAAATACCATTCTCACTTAATCACGTGCCCTACACGTCATCCAGATGAGTTCATTGAAAAATGTGAGGGTGGTCATAATGTTTTGGCTCCCCAGTGCATATTTTATATTGTATTCGGATTGTAACCTTCTATGTACTTTTCATTATATTCTTCTTTGTTCATGTAAAATTATGTTACCTTCTATGTCTTTTTATATTTCATGATGTAGTTTTTTCCTGCTTTTGCTCTTCAATAAAGTTTCACACTTACAACCGACAGGGAGCCGTTTATGCTCCGAGTTCGGGGGTATGCTGTGGTGTTATATTAGGGGCGCATCATGTTTAGTCGTTAGGCCTCTACTGAATGTTAACAACTCCAGGGAGCGCTACTTCTGCTGCCGGTTACAGTTAACATCGCAAGAGTAACTACACTAATATTCCCATTAATACATCTTACACTTTAAATGCCCAGTGTTGCCTTTAAGAATCATACCCAATTTTGTCATCTAAAATTTTGAGAATAAGACTGAAACTCTAATGTCTGTTGTTGCCAATAGGATACATATTGAAAATTTTAATAAATCAATTAATTACATATATATTTCAGCCTGAGAGTTAAAAAATAAAAATAAATTGATGCTGTTTAGTTGAGGCTGCATCTTTATTGCTTTGTTTGAACACTTGAGAATACCATATTTTATTCTGCATTGTTGAAGGAAATTCCTTATCCGTATTATTAGTTATTAAAATTCATCTGTGTTTAATATTATAGAATTTTGTCAAGGAAATTTTTTGCTCATTGTTGTCAGTTGGTAACAAACTGTTTTTTTAGCTATAAACCATATCTAAAACAAAATAGGATTTTTAAAACCATTTTTCCCATGTTTTATTCAAGAAATGAAAGTAAAAAAAAAATTTTAATAAATTATTAAAAAATTGGACATTTAAGGGTTCGATAACACTGCGAAAAAATCTTCGGTAAGCAAAAACTGAAGAATAAAAGTTCAAATTATATATTTCTGAGTTGCATTGAAACAGATGAATGTCACGAATTCGATCCTTAAAATACTACACAATTTAAATTTCAGTTTCCGATAATAAATTCCCATTCTACACAGCTCCTATTTGTTGCGCCCTATTTATGAGGCTTCTGTCCCTATCAATTAAAACAAACTTGTCAAAATTTTTTTCTTTCACTTCACTATTTGCATAGTACTAACAACACAAACAAAAAAAAATCTGCGACTAAAAACTGCATGAATCTAAGAAAGTAAAATAAGATAAAATAAAAAATAATAACAGAGAAAATACTTGAGTCCTCCTGAATACATTATCGTTAACAATAAAGAATTGTCTGGTGGAGGCCAATAAAGACAGGGGGTGGGGGATAGATGGAACACGAAAACGAATGCAATTATCGCCTGTGTCTTGAGCAGCAATGAAAAGGGACTTTTAGGGTGACGTTCCCCTAGCTATGTCGTTAGCAGTTTCCAGATAATTGGAGACAGTGTGAGAAAATGCACGAGTGTACAGTGGAGAAAAAGACAAAAGAAAAAATATAGATATAAAGCGAAAGAAGACAGAGAGAGAATTAAGGAAATAATGAAAAAATAAAGGAAAAAATAAGTGGTCTGAAACCAGAGGCTGAGTAAAATTAAGGGAAAAAATTGGAATGCAGGGGATCGAGTTTAAAAAAGTGTCTTTGTTTTTTTTAGGTCTGCATGTAACATTTAAGA
>BGPR01003169.1:18671-42556 GCA_013235015.1 Araneus ventricosus | reverse complement strand
AAGCAGACGAAGTGTTGATGAAGTTAAAAAGTAGAATTAATTCGTGCAATGCTTAGATACCACTAGAACGGAGGATCATCTTTTCGGAAAGGGGGAAATGCAAATGTTTTTGCTCCCTCCCTCCACCCCCGACTGCATTCTTTTTCACTCCTTTTTTTCTTTCCTTTCTTTGTTGCTGCCGATAATGGTCTTGGAGCAGGAAGTATGGAGGAAGAGGAAGATTTCATTCACCCCCTCCTCCTTTTCATCTTAATTTCTCTATTCTTTTAATCTGTTGAAATGGCTGAGACAGTAGCACGGGAGAATTTGAGCCATCTCCCCGAAATTCCTCCTCTGCGTTAACGGTCATTGATTTAATGTTGTCTGAATGGCAACATTAATGTCATGATTTGATTCGCGTGGAAGAAGACGATAATATTGATCGTAAATTTAAACGATTGCTTCCGATTGCATTAACATATTCTATAAAATGAGGCTGAGGGACAATTTTCTTTCTTATAAACGTTCTTCTGTCTTGCTTGGCAGAAAAAATTCTTCTCGGACGATTTTAAACGTGTTTCAAGAATGTAAAGCCTTTATTGCTGCTTTTGAAGAATTATTATTACTCACGCTAGATTTAACTAATAAAGGCGACAGATTATATTTTTTTCACCACGAGTTATTTGATTTAAAATGAATCGTTATTTTAACATTTGTCGTTTAAAATAAAAGTACTTAAAACAAGGAATCTAATTAAATATCTTTTTTTCATACAAAATCATAAAATTTAAATGAAAGATAGTTTTTATTTTCTACTATTCTTGTTTCGATTTTTGCCAAAGTTAAATCTAACAAAATTATAATTTTAATGTAAGATTGAGAAAAATGCTTTATTTAATATGTATTTAATACCCGTTGTAGAGTACTGAATATTATTGTGAATTTTATTTGTTTATTTTGATTTGCCACACATGTCTTAGAAAATCTCAAAAAAGTTATGTTTGTAACAATGCGTTAACATCCTCCTTCCAACCGATGACGGCAGCGGAGGCCTTATGGCAAAGGTTACGGCATCGGGGTCGGAGAGTTCTAGGTTCGAAACCCAATTCCACTGAAGATTCGTCGTGTATGTGGGCGTGTTTCACGATAAATCGCATATAGGTGTCCATACGTCCTCCCGCTGGTGTGGTGCAGAAATTTGGAGAGGGAGTTGCCAGCTCACGTGTCGTCGGCCCTCGTCACTGCAGTTCAAAATTACGCGGTTAGTCCCAACATAGCTCTCGTAATGCTTTAAAACAGGACGTTAATACAAAAACTAAACTGAACCTTCACGTCGATGATCCGGACTGCATTTGAGTCCAGTAAGGATATGTAATCTGCGTTTTCCTAGGAAGGCAAATATCACTTTTTCTAATCAAGATTCATATTTAAAGAATAACAATTTTTACTTCATATAAGTCGTAGTGATTTAATCGACATTTCTTAAATATAACTTTTGTTTGCCGTCACAGAACATCGCACTGAAACTTTAGATGAAACTTTTCCTTTTTCTTTTGCACTGGAACTTTTTGTAAGAACATTTATTTACATCTGCGAAACGAAGAGAATCCCTTTTTTTCTCCTTGCAATATGTACCATTTGCTGCTTTAGATAAATGATAAATATTATTTTCAATTCCATTTTAGAATTTTTTTTATTCGTGTTTCTTTAAATAATACAATGACCTTAACGAGTTAAATTTTGGATTTCAAGAGTGTTTATTATTATCATTATTTGGAATAAAACCTTGTTTCATTTCGTGTCAAAATTTTGCCTGAAAATCAGGTATTTTGCGGCAGGTTCGACAGTCATTTGGATGCATGCAGCTTTTTCTTTTAAATTGTTCAAAAATAGTCTTCGAATAACTTCTACTTTTCATCAAAATCATAGCATCCTACTTCAATATTTGTCTTGAATTCCTTAAGAGAATTTTTAAAAAACACGTACCCCTTCAAACATACCTATTCAAGATAAACTCACTGTGAATATGACAATCTTCTCATCTTATTTAGAAAAAATGTTTCTTTATTTTATATCATTTTTTACTAAACATTAGCTGCCTTAATAGATAAAAAAAATTCCCTAAAAGAATTCAAATGCTATTCTCCTATAGGAACGTTATACGATAAGTTAGTTAGAATTTGATTGAGCCTATTATGTTAAACTAATGACTGGTCAAATTTGTCTTGTCATGATGTATTTTGTTTCATATTATCTGGTGTTGTTGTTATAAGAAAGAAAACATAAAAATTGTGAATTAAAATATAAGAAAAATGACAAGAAATAATCATCTATTTGAAGTTCTATAAATATTAATTTTCTAGGTGGTCAGCATGAACATGTTCTTCGCGAACCTTTAATTACAAAGAATAAAAAAATGACATTAGTAGTTATTAAGGTTGTTTATAGCTTTATCGTTAGTTCTAATTTATTATTCAAATCAGTTATAACGATGCCAAGGTTGCCTAGCCAAAGTAGCGCAACATGTTGCGCGATATTGTACAATATTGTTCGATATTATATTATATTGAACAATAATATACAATATTGCGAATATTGTTCAATATCGTACAATATTGTACATTATCTTTGTGATACTGGGGAGTGGTAAGGTCTCTGATTCGGATTATGAGAGTTGCGGATTTTAGACTGATTCCACTGAAAATCCATTATGTATGAGCCTAGTTTACGTTCAATCTGACGTCCAGGGTTAAACTTGCACAAATTGGTGTGGCATGGAAGCCTGAAAAAAGAGGTACCGCCCATGTTGTTGTTTTTTCATCTGCCCATCATTCAATATCACGAGGTCTGTCCCCAATTAGTCCTCGTGTGGCTTCAAAACAGGATGTTGATCTATTTTAATTAAACTAAGCTTCTAAAACTATAAATTTAAGTATAACTAGTATAACTAAACAGTTAATTATAATCTATTACCAAGTCAACAGCTATTTATAATTTAATTCTTCGGGTAAATTATTACTAACCGAGATAGTTTTTCTTTCAATTTAAAATATGAGACTTTATCTATGTGAAAAGGATAGCAACAAGATTAGACAGAAAAAAGGCGTTGTTTTAAATGTAAATAATAACCCAAATTGCGAATAATATACGAGAAAGTATTTAAACATTGACTGTGCTTGTTATTTACAGCGGATAACTAATCAAGTATGTTTAATAAACATTTTTAACAAAACTCCAAAAACTAGACTCTATTGATTATTTTTCATTAAAAACATGATACGCGCAATTTTTCTGGAAGATCCCGCAACGTTTCGCGAGCAAGGGTGTTCCATCAAACCCCGTCGCGCCGATGAACAAATCAATCTTGTTGTCCGGGCCGTATTCGCGTCCGGTACGAATATATATAATCCGCGTTTTCCTGATAAGGTCTATTGAGGCTAAGGTGCAGGCATATCCGATGCATTTGAATATTAATTACGGAGCGAGACGTTAATTATCGTTACATGGGGGGAAGGGTAATTAGCTACCTTGTTGCTCTAAATCAATTTGTTTCGAAGTATAAGAAGAAGATTAGGCTTAACCGCCGCCGCTCCATTGTTGCTGTCCGACAATCAATTGTCGGATAACAATTTGCCCCAGTTACGTCACAGCGGAGAGCGCCGATGGTTGTGATTTCGAGCGAAGGTGGGCAGGTTTCCTTATTTTGGTGTTTATCGAAATGTTGGCGAGTTTTTGGAAATGTTGATAGGTGAGAGAGTTCAACAGATTAATTTGGGAAAGTTTGAAGTGAAATTTTAATTTAAGGTTGGTTTCATTAATGAGAAATTTTCATTAAATGATTAAAATATAAGTATTTATATAAAAATGGGAAAATGGAAATTATTTTGTTTAGTTGTGGGTGTTCCGGATATTTTGGTAAAACAAACAAAAATCGTTAGCTGAAATAAAAAAAACGACTGAAAAAAACCGTTTTAAATAATGAGTTGAATAAACGGATTCGATCTACTGATTTTTGTTACCTCAGATATATTCGTAGTTATGTTGGTGACAAGATGATTCGTGCCCTCCCACTGGTATGGTGCCAAAGTTCGGAAAGGGGCAGCCAACTCGGGTGTCATCCTCATCAAACTGGCCACAGTTCAAAATTATGAGATCCGTCCGAAAATAGCCCTCTTGTTGTTCTGAACGGAACGTTAAAATAACTAAATTAAACTAACCAAGATGATTCGTTCCGTTGTTATGTTTTTCAAAGTATATACCTTTTTCTGAACTATTCTAATGCTCCTTTTTAAAATTGATTCTTGAATATCATCAGGAACGAACACAAATAAGCAAAAAATGTCTAAAAATAAAAATGGGTTGTTTTGAACTTTGAACGTTTTTTTTTTTCAACACTAATTTGAAACTTGCAAAATGTATTTATAATTAAAATATCTTTACGCTCGAAATATTTCTTACTGTCAGAATGGGCTCACTAATTTGCCCTAGGAACATCCCATTTTGAAATAAAAGCAGAATTGAGTAAGCATTTTATTTCTGTCAGTAAATAGATGATAAGGCAGTGTATAAGAATTATCCATAGTTTTTGAAGTCTTTAATAATTTTATCAACAGCAGATTTACCGTACACCATAACAGTTCTCATCCTATTGGGTGGGGGGCACCATGAGTATGTGAATGAGAAGTCGTCGAATAATTAAGCGTGTTCTCACCTGCCTGGTGGGTAACGTAATGGTGTGGGAACGAGTTAACCCTACTCCAATGACAATACATAGATACCTCCTTCGAGAGGGGTTGTGCCGTGGCTGGTGATGACTGTTAGAATTCTGACTTCAGTATCCGAGCAGTCATAGCCTTCACACAAAACCCGTACGGGAGGTAGCTGCTTGTGACTTACACCATAACAGAATCACGAGCAATCTTCGCGAATTTGGAATTTGAATTTTCTTTCTGCCCTCTCAACTGAAATTCCGCCATCAAATCTTAGATTTTATATTTTGTAAATGATTTTTTAACATCTGACTCTAATATGTTGTGTCAAAATGTTTGACACTTTCTTACTAAGTTGCATGAATGTTCATTTGAAAATCAATTGCATTACTTTCAGATTCAGCCTTATTGATAAGAAATGTATATCCAAAATTATTTGTAAGGAAGAATCCCGGAAAAAAACTAACCTATAAATTGAATCTTAATCTATCTGGAATGTTATTTACGACGCTCGAGTTGTGTCACAATGATCGTCAGTTTATTTCTCACTTTTACATTCAAGCGATTTCTCTGTTCCAACAACTTCCTCTACGAAGATCACATTACAGAGGATTGCACAGACTAGCAAAAGCTTCTGGACCCTCCAAGAACAATTGGACCACAGCCATATGATTCTCCATATTAGGACCTGAATAGTTACAATAAATCTAAACCACTGGGCAATATTGAACTGTAGCACACATTTTGTTGAACGAAATGAAACCAAATGTTTTCAATTGGCATCAATAAAAACCTGGTGGTTTTGGGGCGCACACGTAAGTAAACGCAATAAATTAAAATGTAGATTGAAAAAAATGACGCGAGTGACAACGCACAGGTCAATAAATTCAATAATTAGAAATGTTTATAATATTTTTATTAAACTTGAATAGAAGTACACTTGTTAAGAAACCTTTATAAATATGATCTTGTTTATAGAAATTGATTGATATGGTGAAGAATATCGAATGAAGAATTTGTTTAATATATCTTCCAATTGACGGATGTAGATCTAAGATTTAGAAAATATTATGTGGCAAAAATTTTAACCATCAAACTATTTATGTGTTTGAATTATCGAGCTAACATACAAACGGGCATACAGACCCAAGGATATAATTCCAAAGAAAGACTTTAGTAATCAATAAAGTCTAAAGTGTCTTTTTTTTCATTAAAATCTTAAGCTTGGATTTTATGACAATTACAAGGGTTCCGATTTAACTGAAATTCGATTTAACTGAAGATCCGCCGTGCATGGCTCCTGTTGTACTTTAAATCATACGTAGTGGCCAAACGTTCTCTCGTTGGTGTGGCGTGGAAGTTTGGAGAGGGGGTGCCATCTCAGGTGTCGTCCTCGTCATCTGACCGCGGTTCAAAATTACGAGGTCCGTCCCAAAATAGCCCTCGTGTTGCTTCAAAACGGGATGTTAATATAACTAAACTATGACAATTACAAAAACTACTCTACGTATACTTCGTTCATAAGAAAGTTAAAGTTTTACTATTTAAACGTATTCCAGATTATTCCAAACTGCATGTTTTATCTTTTTTTCTTATCCTTTTTCATCGATTTTCATGTTATGTATAATTAATTGGATTTTTGTTATATTTTCTGCATGTTTCAAGTATTTTGTACAAACATTGTAGTTCTTAAATTGAACTGCACATAATAAATTGCGTCGATGTAATGAATTAATTTCAAAGGAAGACTGCTGTTCAAAGCTGATTTTCGAGTTACACTTCATACACATGCGTATTTCTGAAGTTCTCCAAAAACCTTAAGAACAAGAGTTTCCGATGAGTTTTGGGTTAGAATACATATTACTTTTGGTTTTACCTCGAATAATAATTGGTTTTCTTATTTTCCTACTCTTATAAAGATATTATAAATTGGAAGATAGAAATTTTGCTCATTCTGCAATTTTCAATAATTACTGTTAATAAAATTTACTTTTCTAAAATTTATAGATGTACCAGTCAGTTTATTTTAAACTCTTTGAATTAATCCAGAAAATATTGCTATCGGAGTTCTGGAATTTGGGAACTTTCGATGCAGACGCATAAAGACGTCTTTATGGCTCAAAGAATACTTGAAGCGAAGACAAACCATTATAACTGTAGGGGAAAATAGGAATAAAATGTGATATTGTTGGAAAAAATTTTAAAAAATATTATTTAGTGATTGATTCTAAAACGCTTTGAGTGCATGAAGTTAGCTGTTTGCAATATGATAAAGAAAATTAAACACTAATTATAAGCTAAATGTATTCTTGATTTCTGTTGCTGCTAATAAATAAACGAAGTTAAATACTAATAGAAAAAAACAAAATAGTGTGTTATGGAAATATAATTGAATTTAAGTTGAGTTATTATAATTTAATCTCTTTTAATATGAATTAATCAAAAATCATTGTCTACATATGTATGACAACAAGGAAAAATGAATTAATTCAACTTAATAGTTCAGTCGAATTGTCATGAAAAGTATCAAAATATGGAAAAAATACATAGCAACAATGTTACTGCTTTAAGTTGTTGGGTCGGACATAGAAAACATGGCACTGTATTTTGCAGGCAGAGATCGGACCGGATAAGTGTGGTAGAGGAGGAAAATTCAAACGATCGTTTTTTTGTGTTTAAATAAAAGGCTATTAACTTGAGAGGAAAAGTTTAAATTAAAAATTTATAGATAATAAAGAGATCTCTAAAATGAGTCGTCAAAAGTTAAGATAAGTTAATTGAGACAGGAGCAAATTTTAAAAATGTAAATTTTAGTACGCATTATACCGTAGGGTATATTTCGTTAAAATTTTAGATCCATATCTTTATTATTTTTAAAAAAATTAACTTTCCCGAAAAAAAAAGAAATCCTCGAAAATGCTTGCAAGTATTTTTTTATTTGTCCGAATTCGTGGAGAGAAAAAAAAATCCTACTCTAAAAGTGTTGTTCTGAGATTTCAAATGGCTTTATAACGATCGATTTTCAGTAAAAATTTCGTGAAACTAAGTTTTAAGTTAACATTTTGTCTCATTTATTATGCCTGAACGAATTATCCCCATCGCAGAAAAATTTTCCCGTTGGGTAACTCATGTTAAAGTACAATTCCAATAGACTATAAGTTATCTGAATTACTATTTTCTATGATTTTGTCTAACATTTTTCACGTTTGTAAATGAGCAACAATTATTGATTTACTAGAGTTCCGAAATTTTCTGCAGTTGCATCTTCCCGATGTCAATACTGTATTTAATTATTTTCAGAACTTAATTACGAGTTAATCGATTAATTTTAATTATATTTTGACTCCAAATTACAGACATCATCTGATAGGGAATTTGAGAATAATTGATTGCTAAATTCCATTATATTTATAATAATGATTTAAGAATTATATTAAAAAGTCTAACTTCTCTAAAAAGTTGAAAATAATAAAAATGAACCTTTCATAAACACATTTTTTTAATGTACCAAAAAGTAGAAAAATTTTCTAATAAAAAATCTGCAGGTCAAAATAAAAAATCTGGTGGTTAATGAAAATCTGCTTAATGAAAAATCAGGGAGTTAAGCAAAACCTGTTTATTCAAAAATCGGGTATCTAAATCAAAAATTTGGGGTCAAAATGAAAAAATCTGGGAGTTATTTAAAATCTGGAAAAATTACCATAAGGAAACTAAGCCGCAATGAATATCAGATTAAAGATAATTCCTAAGCATTCATTAAAAATAAATAATGAATTACAAATATGATTAAAATTCTAATTTACTTGAATTATTTCCATCAGCGCCTCACGCCTTTACGATTTTGTTTTGACCTCCATATTTTTGACTAAAATAATTATTTTCTACTTTACAGCAAACTTATAAAAGTGTTTTTACTTTTTTATTACTTTTTTTAAATAGAAACTGTTGTAAATGGTTGCCAAAAAATGTAATGACTTTTCTTATTTTATTTTTTATCTGTTATTCAGGTCACTATAGTAACCGCCAAAATTATGATGCGAAATTTTTTCTGTGAACTAGGAAGATTTCTTAATAGATATGAAATGATTTTTGCTTCGTTGAAAATTAAATAATTGTTGCGGATGTCTTCACAAGAGTATTTTCAGATATGTTTAGTTTCAGCAAATGTTTCTTAGGGTTGATAAGATTTATTGATAACTAATTCATGTGTTGCAGACACTTCGCTTCATCAAAAAAACTTTTTGATCACGTGTCGTGACTTAAAAGTTAGTAGTTTCACACAAATTAATTAGGAAGCAAAAATTTTGAAATCATATGTTTCTGTAGAAGTTCTTAACAGAAAGCAAAAGAGAGAACTTTTTTAATTATGAAAATATATTATACTAATCTTCTTCCAATATAATATTATGTATTTCTATATAATTACGTTGTTTATTTATTTATTTTTTACATATATTTGAGGTCGCTGGAAAATGTCGACTTTTATTATTTTGAATCGAAAAAGGATCACTAGTCGGAAAAAGTTATCAAACTATTAGAATTAAGGAAATCTGCTGATTATTTGTTATTTGCTTTTGTCCCCAGATTTTTAAAGTAATCAATTCGAACAAATTGTAGAAACTTTGTGATAATACGAGCAGGATTTTATTTAATAATGCTAATTTTGATATGATACATATAACACACACATATATAAAATACCCAAGAATTTGCTTCTAGATGAAACTGCTAACCTGGTCGTCATAAAAATAACCAAAACTTGTAGTAAAATGTTGAAATTTAATAATTACAATCCTATTCAGAACTTTATTATGATATTAATGATACGCAATAAAAAGACATTTTTCCAAAAAAAGTTTTTTTTAAATATAAGAGCGAATTTGCTATTAGATTACGTGTGTTCAAAATCATTAAGTTTCTTATTGAAATGGAGATTTTAGAGAAATATACGGAATTTGTTTTTTACTTATCCTTAAAACGAAAGAAAAGATTCGTAGCACATATTGATTGACAGGGAAGTTATTCTGCTCTTTCGTAATTGTATTAAGTCTAACCATGAAACATGTAATGGTACAACTAAATAAGGAAATAGGATGATCAAGAGGGCGATTTGAGTTTCCTACAGATAATTTCTACGGAATGAAGGACATCCTATTAATTTCTATTACGATACTTATACCAGCCCATGAGCAAAGACGAAAAATCTGTTACAGTATCTGCATCACTTGTTATAAATAGGTTAATCGTAATTATCATCTTCTCTCAATTATTCATGTAAATTCGTTGGAGAATAATGTCAAATATTCATCACTTAATCTTTGGAATAAAAATGAATGGACTGGAAATGACACTGAAATGACAACCTTGGAAATGACACTCACTTGTATTTATTAGGACCTAAAGAGTCCAAAGATATTCGTTTCTTGAATCTAAGTTTCAAATAGATAGAGAGCATCAGGAAATATATGAGACACTTATTCTTTCAGAAAATTGTGATAATTGAAATTTAATAATAATCTTACAGCAATGATATTAATGAGGATTGGGCTTCATTAATGCTAATTCCTAGAAGTTTTTGGAGTTTATTAATAACCATCAATCTTTTCAGATTATTAGCTTCCCTATTCCTTCCACTTATATCTTGAATCAAATCCCATGAATCAAGAAGCCAGAAATATTTATTTGGAAAAGTATTCACTAGATTTCTACTCAAGATACTTTCTAGAAATTATAAATGGAATAAATAAAGGATAATTCAGTTTTAAAGATCATGTATTTTTTTCAAAAACGAATTATCTCAAAACTCTTTATCTCGCATTTTCTATGCAAAAAAAAACCTCATGAAATAACTAATTCTAATATCCAGCCTCATTTCACTATTACAAAACTTCATAAGCCAATTTGATGTTATACTGAAGCATCCAACAAGAGCTTCTTCAACACTCTCTCATAAAACATAGACAAATCGTTCTCAAATATCATTCTTTTAATCTGTTGAAGAGAGCCAAAAGTTAAAACGCCAGAAAACAGGCGCCAATTTGGCACGCTTTGAAAATGAAGCAGCAGATATGAGTGGCAACCCCTCACCTTCGCTTAATCTGTGGACAAACGGGATCAGCATCATTGACTAAGCTGCGTGTCTATGTGTAGGTTTGTGTCCTGTGTAAATGTTACATAAGACAGATAAGGCTATCGGCTAACTAGGATCGCGTGACCTCGACGCTTATAATCTGCTAATCACTTATTTTTCTTCTTTCCATGTCGCCCCCCCCCCCTTCTGCTGGCACACGCACCTTCCCCTCCCCTCACCCTGTCAGATTTTGGAAATCTCGATATATTCCTTTCTGGGCGCAAAATCTATTTGCTGATTATAACGGATGCTATAATTCACTGTCAAGTGGAGGGAAAAATTGGTAGAGCTATCTGAGGCTTTTAATCGCTTTTGGCGTTGATTAATAAGTGATTCTTACGAACCTATTAAAAGCAACGGTATTAAATATGGTAGCTTGAGCAAAGGCAATGAAAGTGTTAATATTAAAAGTCAAGATTTTACATAACAATCGTGGTATGTTTTCTATATTGGTTTGAGCTCTGAGAATGTAGAACAGTAAAAGAAAACAATAGAGAGTAATAAAAATTATCTTTATTTCACAGCTTATTCTATAATTCTCTATAAGCAGGTAGAATATTATAGGTAATTCTCTATAGTTCAGTAACTTTTCCAAGATTTTAGATCGTTTTTGGTGTAGAATAATACATGATTCTTACAAACCTATTAAAGCCACAGGTACTAAATATGATTATAACAGACTTGCATATCGAATAAAAAAGTAATACTGTCATTATAGGAAAACAAGATATTTACGTCAGAATAAGAGAAGTCTTATATTGCCATCTATAATAAAGGTTCATTTTATTATTTATTACTGAGTTCTAGATAATTGTTAAATGAAAACAAGGTCTGATGTCTAAAGCGTTTTTCAGTTTACTGGAAACAGAAAGATGCTATTTTAGCTTGACTAATCAAACAAACCCACTGAATAACTGAGAGTTGAAATAAGAATATCTGAAATGAGGAATTTATTTCAGATGGAGAGTTTGTAAATATAAAAATTCTTTTTTAGGCTAGTCTATCTCAAAATAACTTTTTATTTCACACGTATGAAAATCGCACTGATTCGTCTTGTACGAAAAAAAAAATACTGGCAAGAGAAAAATGCTACGCTTTGTAATGGCATATAATATTAGACCAATATTTTTTTAGGAAGTTAAATATGATTTAAAATAGGATCAACTCCATGGCCTTTATCATCTCAAGTGTAACAATCCTACAAGTTATTTGTCTTTGACAGAGGAGGTACCTATTTGGAATTTGCTTAAATTTGATTTTAACACCTATAATTTGAAACTACATCAATGAACTATATTTAGGACTAAAAATAATATAAGTAATCTAGAAATTCCGCTTTTTAATCATTGCTAATACTCAAGTTGTCTTATTTTGAAAATTATTAACAACAGTAAAAATAATGTCGTAAATTTTTAAAACATTATCCATCTGTTGAGAAGTTAGTATATATCACTGAAATTTCGATTATTTTATTTTCATTGCGTCTCCATTTTGTTTCAGTTATAAGTATAAAACATTTTTATACTTAAATTAGAATAAATTGTTTTAGCCTTTATCTTATGAAGCAGTGTACCTTGTATAGAATTTTTGTGCTCGAATACTTTAAGTTAGAAAGTTAAATGTATTACAATACAAATTTTACTTTTTTGGGAGAGGAAGCTCGTTGCATACAAAAATTCCAGTATTGAACATATAGATGTTAATTGATATTACCTTGTAGTTCGTAGTTCATTTAATAATTGCTTTAGAAGCATGAAACATCATTTTTGTCTTGTAGAATTTAAAAATAAGAGATTCATGAATGAAAAGATAATTAGGTAAATAAATCATAACCAGCTTCTGCACCATAATAAGATTCAATTTTGTTAACATTTTTCTAATGAATGATTTTAGCAAATGTAATGATTAATTTCTAGATAATTTCATAATTTTCAGGAATAAATCGAAATTAACTTTAAAAGTGAATACAAATAGTTTACAATTTAATGAAATATTTCAAAATAATAATAAACCATAATTTTATAGAATAAAATAAACTTTAAATAATTTTAAATCTCTTATTAAGAACCAAGAGTGCAGAAATTTATGGTATTTCTCGATGTTGGTTGCAATTAAGCATTCTTAAAGAGCATTCAACCGTACAAAATCTAGGGTGACTACAAAATAAAAGAAAATCTGTTTCAAAAATTTAATAAAGTCATTTCGTGCTAACTAAGAAGGCATGTTCCTATTGTCTGCATCGAAATTTTTTCTACCGGAATCAAAAAATTCATGAATAAATTTTAGTGAACATAAATCCGCCCCACCTGGTGGATGCGTGCGTGAACTAAAATGGCGGTCACGAATGCGGAACCGTTTTACGTTCTCAAATTGCCCAGCAAAAACAAATGGCGAGAAAATAAGAAGCTAACGGTTTTTTTCCCCCACTCTTTTATAAAACTTGAAGAACGTATTTTTATTTGCATTTCTCCCTTGTTCGCACCTATTTCTTTTAATGACAATGCAAAAACAAGTTGGGCAAAAATGACCGAGATTAGCATTTTGACGAAGATGTTTTCTTTAACGACATGCCCAAAGAGATTTCAAAGCAACAACCTTTTTATTCCTCGCTGGATATGGCCAGATGATAAAAGAAAAGGCCATTAATATGGAAAACAGCAAGTTGGTGAGAGTTTGTCTGGGCAAAGTCTCGTGCTCGCAAGCGTATAGGAATGGGGAGTGTTTCAACTTCTAATTAAGCACCTAGCGTGGGGACAGGACATCAGATAAAAACGACAGTTTTTCTCATTTACTTTTTAAGCATGTCTAATGAAGAGTTTAAAAGACGTGAAATGGACCTGGATTCCCTAAATGCATGATTTATGCGACTCTACGCAAAAATAATTTTAAAATATCCTCTAATAATTATTTTAAGAAATTGTGATCAACTTCTAAAATTAATTACCTGGAATTCTCGCACTATAATTCAAAAATTATTTGTTAACTGGTATTAATACGTTTGTTACTGTCTCTGCAAATGATCGTCCTTTCACAGAAAAGAGCCAACTCCGAAGTGCAACTTTTGAGAAATTACTGTTCTTTCAAAACATTGCAGAACATACACTTCTTTTTTTTTTCTTCTTCAAAATTCGTTATTGTATTTCTAAAAGGATGTTGTGAGAAGGACTGTAGTTTGTTCAGCCGTGCATTAAAACTACAAACACTTAGGTAAATTTTTCATTGGTTAACACGAAATTTATAAAATGGTAGTTGATACCCGGTAATATAAATGATTTTTTTTAAATGTCGGCAACATATTTTAAATATTAACAAAGCAGAGGATTTAATCATCTTCCTTATTATTATTTACCATATATTACCTGCGTTCAAAAAGAATCATAAGAAATATTTCAATTTATTTCTTTAACTTCAATGGATCTTTTCGCATAGAGCCTGTTATAACCTTTCATTGTATGGACAAATAAAAATTAAAAAAAGTTTTTATTAATAATGAAAAATGAAAGAATGACAATCATAGGCGTTCAACACGAATAGAATAACAAAAACATTTCATTATTTTATTTCTTCAAACTAATTACATATTTTATGGAATGAATTTAAAGAGAGATATTTGTTATGAATACAATATCCTTTTATTGCTATAGAAAAATCACCAACATCGATAGTAGAAGTCTTATATCTTTAAAAATAATAGTGTTAATATTTTTGATAATTCTGCTCTTCACAATTCTTGAAGATTTCAAAAGACTTAATTTTGAGAGGCTGGCATGTTTCTGGAAATACTATGCAATTCAAGAATGTTAATTCAGCACCATGGATTATCGATATTATTCCCAGAATTGTTCTATTGAATCTTCTTCTCAAATGTTCCGAAATTTAATGGATCACCTTTTGAAATTCGTAACACACACATGCATTCGCAAGCATATTTCATATTACGAAAATAATCTTGATAATGATCTTTCTTTAAGTTTTGAAAATTAATCAAATACTTTAATATAAAATATATTAATTTTTATATTTGATTAAATTCCCTTTTTTGGCGTCAATAATTTAACATCTCTCTTTAAAAAATTTAAATGTCTCTTTTGGGTGGTGGTGGGTGCCTTGTTTACTTACATAGCATAACTTTCATAGTTGATTCCCCCTTCCCCAATGTCTGTAGGGAAAAGTTAGCTGCTGTTAGGAAAATTAAGTCAAGCTCACGCATCGCACTTGTGCAGAATACTTAGAATTGTTTAATGAATCAATCGATTTCAATATTTTAAAATACCGTCTAATTTATTCACATTAGTTGTAGAAAGTATGAACGCAGTTAATTTTTATATTTTAACTTTAACTGTGATGTCGACTTAACCCTAGCACCCATCAATTGTTAACCTCATTTTCATCTGCAAAATTTTCCTTTCATATGCCATATTCCTTCCAAGCACCACACTGTGCTCGCTCCCATATGCTCCATTCATATTCATAGTGCATAAGAGCCTCAATATGCATTAGCAGGCAGAGCTCATATTATTAAAATTAATGGCCCGCACAATACTTACATGTTCTTCGATTACGCCCATCGAAATAAAACAAGCCCTTTTGACACTTTATTACGTGATCACGAAAACTAACTTAAAAATTCTTTATTTTATCTTCCGTAGGGCCCATGTTTTTTTGCCTTGATCTTCTTCTGGAAGATACCTGCTGACATTATTCTTGTAGAAGAACCGCACCCTTGCCATCCTGGATGGATGCCAGTCGAATCAGAAAGCCCCAAACGAGATCTGTTGCCAACTCGCGAGCAATTTTTTCCTCTCTCGAAGAATTTAATAAACCCCCCGAAATGTCGGAACGGTTTATCTTCGCAGTTGTACTCTGTGGATTAATCTTGGGACAAGTTTGTCTGGAGGAGGGGGTTCTAGGGGGAAAGTCGCCTCGTCTGGAAGTTACTCTCCTTGTGGAATGACACTGCAATTAATGGGCTGTTGAATGAATTGCCTTCAATGAGAACAACTCCCTTTTTAATTGTTTACACCAGTTTAACCCTGAAGAAGATGGATTGCATAATGAAACTCGGAATACATTAAAAAGCAATCTGAATCTACTTATCTTTATGTCTCCTTTGGTGCTTGCAAAATACAAGGCAGCAACTCAGTAAATTGAAACAGCGGAGGAATATTTGCATCCATCTATTTTTATTCAATCAGAAAACAACAAATGGCATAATAGACTTCGCGAATTAATGGAGAATCCAGATTCGAGAAAATGCTATCAAGAACTAAATGAGAAGGCTGAAGAAGAATGCTATCAAGAGAAACTGAAATGAATATAATCCGTAAATGCAAAAGAACGAACGAAACATTGGGATATTTACATCTCTGCTTCTGCATATCCCAATAAAAAAACCTTTATGATATATCTTTCTTCAGATTTTATCGATTTTAATTCTCTGTACTCTTTTCAAATCATAATAATTACACAGAAATAATTTTCTTTATTTCAAATATGATCTATTCGTAGGAATATTTTTTAACCTAACTAGGACAGCGATGGCATCGTGATAAGGTTCATCAAGAGAAACTGAAATGAATATAATCCGTAAATGCAAAAGAACAAAAGAAATTTTGGATATTCACACCTATGCTTCTGCATATCCCAAACAAAAATACAACCCTTTATAATATATCTTTCTTCAGATTTTATCCCTTTTGTTTCTCTGCACTCTTTTCAAATCATGCTAATTACATAGAAATAATTTTCTTTATACGAAATATGATCTATTCGTAGGAATATTTTTAGCATAACTAGGACAGCGATGGCATTGTGATAAGGTCTTGTATTCGGGTTCAAGGTTCGAAACCCGACTCAACCAAATATCAGCCGTGTATGTTAACCAGTTGCACAATTATTCTGATGCTTAGAGACCCAAAGCCCTATAGCTGGTGTGATGTGGAAGCTTGAAGAGAGAATGACGATTTAGATGTCGTGTTCGTCACTTCACCATGATTCAAAATTACAAGACCCGTCCCAAAATTGCTCTCGTGTTGCTTCAAAACGGGACATTGGTAAAATTAAAACTGGATCTTAAAATTAAGACAAACTCATTAAATCAATCATTTTCAATACAAATTCGGTACCTTACTGAGATGAAGAACCAATAAAATTGTGTTTTTTTGTAAGCAAATTATCAATTCATAATCAGGAAAAGTCTTATCGTACATGAATATCATTTATTCGAAAATTTATAAATATTAGGTAGTGAGATTTTAGTGAGGTTTAATGGGGTTTATTTTATCCCATATATTTCCTCTGTGGCCCTTGTTAAATTCCATTTTTTTTCTCCTTTATGGAGGGAAATACTGCATATTTCTATATTTTCTAAGGTTTTAAAACATTTTTTTCACAAATAGAAGACTTTATCAACTACTTCATGATAATTGTTTATTTTAAAACTTAATATGAATTTACTGAAATTTCAAAGTTTGCCTGGCAAAAGCAGGCCTAATTTACAACTAGGGGAAACTAAAGATACTTGAACCTATGTGATTTTCTCAGATTGCTATATAATTGGTAATTTGTGTGTGCCATTTTTATTTTACCTTTGGTCATATGAGCTATTGGAGGGGATTTTTATTCCAACCTGGAAAGCCATAGTAATGGCGTGTAGATAGATATGTTTTGGGGGTCCAAAAGTAAATTTTCACTTTATAATTCCTCAGTGTATAAGAAGTTTACTATTGAAGATATGGTGAATTAAAATATTTCTGAGTTTTAAGCATATTTCTAGCTCTAATTTAATATCCGATGGTATGCAGTATCTTTATTCTAAGTAGTATAATTTTTAGATTATTTAGAAAAAGTCAAGTTGTGGATATTTCACCCATTGCAGCTTCGCTGTCATAGCCGACCGAAGCACATTTTGTGGTTAGGATCAGTTTTCTGGTGCGTCGAGTTTGTTGGTAATATGGTAACTCAAATATAGAGAATAATTATTTAAAAATAGTTTAAGTAATTATTTAATAAATAAAATTTCTTTTTAATGTGATAATTTCAAATGATGCAAATAGTTATTTTTGTAAGAATTTTAAAAATAATTAAAATTTATTTGTTCCATTTTTATTTTCTCGCGTGCGGAAGAAAACGATTTTTATTCATTTATTATTTTAATAAAAATCTTTTGCTCGAACTATTTGTCATCGTTTGGTTTCTTTTAACGTTTCGCTATTTCGTTAAGAGTTCATCATTTTGCTGGTGTGAATTTGCTCGTAGAATATATCTTTCTTCTTTTGCTTTTGTTTGGATTATAATATTAGGAGAACCGAGTAAGTCTATTTAGTTTTTCCAATTTCCTGATTTGTGAAAAATTATTAAAATCCTTTCTATTTATTTTTTGTGCTGTTATATTCTATTCTAATTTTACCCAAACTGGCAATTCTTCAATGCGCTATTGACTTTGCTAGGTTCCCACTTCCACTGCTATAATTTTTATTATTTAATTAATTCAATATTTTGTTTGTTTAGTTAATTTTGAACTAATTTAAATTAGTTTAATAATTATATTTAAATTAATGAGTAGACTAATTTATTTAACTAGAATTTTATTAATAACAATTGCGTTTTATAAATGTCATATTTTTATTTTAATATTAATTTCATTAATATTTTTTGATAATTAAGACTCTCTTAATTCAGTACTTTTGACCTAATATCGGAATTTCGAGTGTCTCTAAATTATCGAAAGAATTTAAGTATTCTTTTCATGTAGGGTCAAGTATCCTTAGCTTAGGATCAAGTATCCCTAAGGTTAGGGATACTTGACCCTATGTGATTTCATGAAATATATTTATTATTTGATTAAATGACATGCCAATTTGGCATAAGTACATTTGCCATTTTTAAATGCATATCTTTTTATGATGCTTACTATCAAAATTTTCAAGAAATAAAAGAAAAATTAAAAGTAGGGTCAAGTATCCCTAGTTTCCCCTATCTGTTCAGAAATAAATTAAAGTCATGGCTTCAAATGCGTGGAGGATGCAAAATGCTTTTTTTCTGTCTAAAGGCAAGAAAGAAACAGAAATCTGATGATCAAGAAAATTTACTTAAGAATACAAGGTCTGCACTCAAATAATCTGTAGAATATAATGCGGTGAAATTCTATTTAATACTGCATTTGAAAAATTTTCTCTGAATTAAAAGAATACTGACTTTAAAATCAAAAGAAAACTATTGCATATATTATTTTTACATATCATCCTATAAGCTTATAGAAATATAATTAGAAAATTTACTAAATAAAAGTCTAAAACAGAACTAGCGTTCTAGGATGCATTTCGCGTTTTCATTTAAATCATATTTATTTCACATCGGGTATTTAAGATTCAATGAGCTCTGTTCTTGAGCATTAACAACAGCATTTTTAATTTCACTTTCTGTGTTTCCTATTATAAGAGAGCCTCTTTTCCTATTATTTCAGAACATACTGAAGCAAAAAGAAATTCTTTTAGAGATCAGTTCAACTTAATTGCAATCAAGAAAATTTACCATATGTAATTAAGTTATATAGGTTCATTTTCCAGAGCTTATGATTTGAAATTGCATATCTCTATTTTCATTCCTAACTTGTCAATTAAGATACTTTGGATAAAATTTATAAAATATAGCTTAAAAGTTAGATAACATTTTAACATCTTTATATGTTAATTCAATGATTTAATTTTGATTCCATATGGGAAGCCTCATCCAGTACTTAATATGAGAAAAAATTGATAAGATTTTAAAATATTTATAATAATGAATTGCGAAATATATTAAAGATTAAAATGTAGAAAACAATAAAAGTATAAATTTTTTTATAAAAACATTCTTTAATTAGTGTACTAAAAAGTAGAAAATAATTTATCAAAATTGTGGAGGTCAGATCGCCACAACATGACATGTAAGAAACAATAATGCATGAAAATTAATAAGCAATGAATATCATAAGAAAGGAAACTACTAAATATTCATTAAAAGATTAAAATAAACATAAATGCGATTAAAATTCCAATTTACTTTGATTATTTCTATGATCATCTCACGGTTTTACAATTTTGTTTTAATCTCAATATATTTGATAAAAAATAACTTTCTAATTTTTAGTGCATTGGTAAATGTGGGTTTCTAAAAGTTTCTTTATTTTTATTATTTGATATAACCAAAGACTCCTTGAAATCTCAGGTTATTATAAAAATTGTCTGAATGCATAAATTTCAGTAATTTTTTGAAATGAAAAAGTCAAATGGTGTGGAGTCGAGCTACCTACTCACCGATGAAGTGTCATACGGCTGTCTGAGGGGTCTTCGCATGTGTCGAAAGTAATGGGGGGCTATAATGAGTCCGTCACAGAGCCCGAATTACGATTTTTAGCGGGGGGGGGGTCATACAGATTACCCCGGGTACTATGACAAGGCGAGGGTAATTCTGTATGATTACCCTTTGGAATCATCAGCGTGCCATTCTACACAAGCTTTGAGTCACTTAAAGCAGAAATCCTAATAAGTCATTTCTTCAAAATTTAAAAATATATACATTTTCTACTTTCCAGTACGTTTAATAAAAGCTTCTATTTTATTTTTATTATTTACTAAAATTTAAGATTCATTGAATTCTCTGATTATTATAAGGATTGTCAACATACATAAATTTCAGTAATTATTTGAGATTAAAAGGGTATAGATTGAAAATGTGAAATCGTGACAGTTCTATGCAATATTCAATTACTTTGCGCAGTTAAAATTTGGAATTACCCTTTGGAATCATCAGTGTGCCATTCTACACAAGCTTCGAGTCACTTAAGGTAGAAATCCTAATAAATTATTTCTTCAACATCCACTGCCCAAAAACCCAAAATAGGTTACACGCAATGCCCATTAAAAATTCAAATAAAAATTACTTTTCGGGTTAGGAGGTTACGTATAAAACTAAATTTTGAAAATCTTTTCATCAGTGATGGGAAAAGAGCATCTTGGGAAAACGACTTTTAGGTGGTTTAATTTATGATTAAACTAATAAAATTGATACTGGGCCAAATCTATCTTCATGTTGCGTGACATTTTTTCCCCGCTGAGGATATTTTTTGGAAAGATGAAATCTGAATTCTTCAATTATCGCACACGAGGAAGAAGAACTTGGTGGAAAAAGCTGCATGGGACTATTTATAGAACGTTCCTGTCACGGAACGCCTTGTGTCACAAACCAAGCAATGGGCATGAGTGATTGTAACAGGAACGGGTATCGGCGATAATCTTCGTGGTAAGTAATAAGATTAAAGTAGGCTTATTTTAAGTGACAGACAAAGTAGTCATGGGATTTATTGGTTCCCATAATAATATTCTGAAAGATAGACTAGGTGTGATGTATGTATTTTAACATGTAGAATCCTTTTTTGGCACAACGTGTAGTGTGAATCGCACTCTGATAGTTTTAATCACCACAATCGAATTTGAAATGGTTTTATTTTCAGATGCAAAGTAGGAAATGGATTTATTAGTTCTTAGAACGTTCCTGTCACGGAATGCCTTGTGTCACAAATCAAGCAATGCGCATGAATAATTATAATCGGACGGGTATCGGCTATACACTTCGTGGTTAGTAATAAGATTACAGTAGGCTTATTTTAAGTTACAGATACCGCAGGAAAGGTATTTATTGGTTCCAATAATAATATTCTGAAAGATATACTAGGTGTGATGTATGTATTTTAGCATGTAGAATACAATTTTCGCGCAGCATGTAGTGTGAATCACAATCTGATAGTTTTAATCGCCATAATCGAATTCGAAATGGTTTTATTTTAAGATGCAAAATAGAAAATGGATTTATTAGTTCCGATAATATTGCCAAAGACAGACATGTAATGAATCTAGATGAATTTTTACATGCAGATACAGATTGGTGCAAAAAAGCTGCATGTGACTATTTGTAGAACGTTCCTGTCACGGAAAGCCCTGTGTCAAAAACCAAGCGATGGGCATGAGTGATTATAACAAGAGAGGTTATCAAAAAAGAGGGTCAAAAGCATATACAGTAGGCATGATACTGATTAGGATTGAAGTGGGTTTACCTAGTTTAAGATGTTGTGTGAAATTAAAAAGTTGCAGGTGATGAGAAATCAGGGTGAAATCAACAAGGAGGTGGAAATCATTTCTCTTAAACTAATATAAATATATGTTATTAAAAAATCAAAAAAGTAGCAATAAAGTATAAAATAACTAACAAAATGGCCGAAAAAGGACAGAAAATAATCGGCATAAAAATAGTGAGGACAAATATGAAGATCAAATACATACATGAGCCCACATTCTTTACAAGCCTATTACTGTTTATATTTATACTATGTGCTAGGCTCTCATTACCAAACTGTTTATGAAACGCTTTAGGATTTACTTTAAAGCAAAGATATTTATTTTCTGCATAGCAAATGTTTTATTGGCATTTTAAATATTTTTTTTATATAGTTAGTGACATGAGGCTCCTAAGTGAAAGATTTTCGAAATAAATCACCCTTGATTACACCTAAATTTAGTTTAGATTGCTTTTGTGTCTAGTGCGAATAAGGTTACATATCTGCACGAGAAAATTAAAGAAAGTTATAATTCTGAATCTTGCTTTTTTACGTTTTACGATTAGAACTTTAAGATACAACTTATATTATGTATAAAATGCTCTCAGGAACATACTTCATCCATTTACTTATGCTTTTGACTTTGATGTTTCAGAAATAGCACATAATTCATCACCTCTGTCACTAAATACTTTCGTGTTAATATGTATTCCATGCGTGCAAAAGATGATTAAAGAATTCTTGGAAAATCGGAATTCTTATTTCAATTATGAAAAAATTTACTTAACTGTCTCTTAGGTATTAATTTTTTTGGTCCCTGTCAACAAACAGATTCTGCCAATTCCAATATCTATTCAGCAACTTACATCTTCTTTATTTGGGAGATGACATTTATGACATCAAACTGCGTTGCTTAAATCAGGACAAAGCAATCTGTCATAAAAGCGTAAGATGAATGCCACGTCGTCACGTTAGGTGTCTGTTAAATAACACAATGTGACACATTTCACCTCCATATTTTGGCTACTTCTCAACAGCCAGTTGAGTGATGGACGGTCCGTCCGGAGCGCCAATGAATAACGACGAGGAAAAAATGAATTAACGTGGCTATCCAGAAATGAATTTGGTATGAAAAAATTGTTCATCTTGTCGTGACTTGACCCCCAGGGGAATTTCGTGTATCCTGGATATAAAAAGCATGTTAAGGCGGAAATGGTGCTAGTAACGAATCATTCTGAAACACAATTTATATTATTAATAAATGCATACCAGAAATGGAACAGACAAAAAAAGGCCTCTTTTTAAGTAAAGTATGTACTCCTAATGCCATGATTTAATGATTGAAAATGTAATGTACAGACTACGCAACGTTCCAAAATTTAGATAGGAAGTGCTTTTAAAGTTTCTATCGTGGTCTTACAGATCCTCAAGCTTCCACGATTTTTCTTTGACCCCCGATGTTTGATAAAAAAAATTCTACTTTTCAGTGCTCTGATAAAAATGGTTATTTTTTTTTTATTTCTTTTTTCATTTTATTTAAGATAATTGGTTTCATTTCTGTTTTTTTAACAGTACTGAGCACTCATTACATAGCTTTAGTGTGTTTGTTTTCTCAATTTATATTTTAAGTATGGTTGCATTTCTGCCAACATAAATTTGATTTTATTTCTAATTCCAAATCCTTTCTGCAATCATTTAATCATTGCAATTTTCGTTTAATTTGAATTTATTATTGATTCTCAAGCAAAATAATTACATTTTAACATCATTTCAGTTGATTCGTTACATTCACTTTCTTATATTATGAAGTTAGGTTTTATTTTTATTTAAAAATAGTGTAAGTTGAAAACAGCGATAAGTGAGGAAAGATGAAAAGTATATAATTTGAAGAATCGTTCCAAAGATATCATTTGCCCCAAAAAATTTTCATTTCCATTTTCATTCGATCTCCACCAAAATATTAAAAAATTTACCC
>BGPR01003169.1:0-18661 GCA_013235015.1 Araneus ventricosus | reverse complement strand
AAGTATTGTATTTTAAAAGCAGCTCTAAGTAAGGAAAGATGAAAAAAAGTCCGCAATGTGAAGGATCGTTCCAAAGATATCATTTTCTCCAAGAAATTTTCATTTCCATTCGCATTCGATCTGCACCAAGATATTCGAAAATTTACCCAATGATTGCAGTTCTAGTTTTCAAATCCCCTCAATATTTGTATCCGATAACGTTTCGTATTCCACGTATCTCATAATAAAAGAATCACAGATAAAACTGCCTAATGAGAAGAATATCTATCGGATACCATTTTAATGTCTGCTCGCTCTCTCAAAAAGAGTCTTAGGTATCTCAGTGGATTTTTTTCCCTCTTAGGTGGGGAAGAAAGCAATATTTTTTCCCTACAAATAGTTCTTTTATCTCGAGTGCGTGTAATTATGTACCTGGTCTCCTTTTTTCCACTGTCTTAGATCTACTCCATAAATAATCCGGTTACTTCTTCTCTTTTTAATGGGTTTTGCAAAGCAGCCTTAATCTTTCCAGTCATTGGGATGGAGTATTTTAATGGGGGACTGGTATCAAATTTTTAAAGAAGAATGACGTTTAGGGATTTTTCAATCACTCTTTTAAGAAGCGAGTTGAAAAATATTCCTATGAAATCATTCTTTCTGCAAGAGTTTATGAAGTTTAGGTTTAATTCTTAAAATTCAAATTGTTCGCCATTAAAGTAGTTTAGTTTGAAAGAAAGAACAAAAAATCTCCTCAGTTAATAAATTTTATTCTTATTCTGTAAAATAATATCTTAAGTCTCTGATACACAACCTCTGCCATACGGCTACTTTAAAGAAGCACGAAGAGATAAAAATGTAATAGAATAAAGGCAAAAAATTTAAAGGAAAGTAACTATTGAAACCGAAATTAGAAATTATTCTCAATCTTAATACGAAACCTAAAATTCACCTTTAAAATTGGTAAATTCTCAAAATAGACACAAAGCATATTCTAATATAAATTACATAAAATTCCAAAATTCGACGGAAGTGGAACAACACTTAAAAAAATTGTCGTAAGACTGATAAATCGCTAAAAATAAAATGACTAGTCATTAAGACTTATTAAAAAAATTGGATTTCATATCGTTTTTCAATTGTAGAAGGTCGTATGTCAAAAATTCCATTTTTGTTCTTCCGTTATTGCTACATATGGCATTTTGTGATTTCCGCTTTGTAGTAATATCACTTTATGCCATCACCTGATCCAATTGAAGATACAATCAAGTGTCAAAAGGCTCTATTTTTTGTTATTGTTGCTGATTGTTGTAGCAGTAAATAGTCGCATGCTTAGACATACGACCTTTTGCACTTTAAGCGACCAGATGCAAATAAAAAGAGAATAATGAGGACATTCCGCATGCATATAAGCAATCAATGGATATTCAGAATGAATGCATGTTACTCTGCGTTATCTGAATGCATATTACTCTGCCCCTCTTGCGTTATTCCATTTCAAACCTTTAAAATTATGTACCAGGTGGTTATGGAAAAAGAAGGAAAACTTCGAAGAGTCTGAAGAAGAAAATATATTGATCATTAGACAAATATTGGTAGCATGCGTATTAGAACCTAGGGAAATGCA
This sequence comes from Araneus ventricosus, assembly GCA_013235015.1. Taxonomy (NCBI): domain Eukaryota; kingdom Metazoa; phylum Arthropoda; class Arachnida; order Araneae; family Araneidae; genus Araneus; species Araneus ventricosus. The sequence continues at coordinate 17,058 of BGPR01003169.1, read as the reverse complement.
TGACGGATAAAAAGTTAAGAGAAAAAGAAATATATGTTTAAAATGTTAAAATTTCCCCTGAAAGCTCTTCACCATACATGTATCAAGTGTTATTAGGTGTTTATGACAATTACACTGTAAAACATAAAAAATGTCCTTTAGATGAAAATATGTGTTTCTTGCGCATTTTTGGCTGAAAATAACGAATCTGTAATTATTTTTTGTTTTCCACGCACCATTACAAAAATCCACATTTTAGCTCCAAAAATCCGCAAAAATCCACAAAAAGCCACATCCGTAAAAAGTGGCCTCCAAGAAAAAAATTCATTCCTGGCACCAAAAACATATCACATGAACCACTTGTGAATCCGCAATGTGTCTTTCTTCCACCATTGCACATTAAACTTGGTTTGATGGAAATATTTGTAAAAGCTCTGGACAGGGAAGGAGTGGCTTTCTTGCATCTCAGGAACAAATTCAAACATTTAAATGATGCAAAGGTAGAAGAAGGGATGTTTATTGGCCCACAAATTAAAGCAGTCTTTCGTGATGAAGAGTTTGAAAAAAAAACTGTCAGAAGCAGAAAAAGCAGCCTGGCTGGCATTCAAATCAGTGTGCACACATTTCCTTGGAAATAAGAAAGCTGAAAGCTATGAAGATCTTGTTGGTGACGTGGTGAAATGCTTTCGTGTTATAGGTTGTAATATGTCATTAAAACTACACGTTTTCGACTCACATCTGAACTTCTTTCCTCAAAACCTTGGAGCAATTAGTGATGAGCATGGGGAAAGATTTCACCAGGACATCTCTATGTTTGAAAAGCGTTTCAGTGGACGATGGAATCGAAGTATGCTAGCTGAATATTGCTGATCTGTTATCAGGGACACACAGTCAGATGCCTACAAGAGGAAACGGCCAAAAAAATCATTTTAGTGTTTGTGTTTTCTATAATCAAGCCTCTGTTATATTTTTCTGTAACCAATTTGTATAAATATAAGAAGTATGTCTCCTACAAAAACGATACGTGATGGACCATTTTGGTTTTGATATATGAATCAAGCACCTTTTGTTTATACAGAATCGCATAGTTTCATATAAATGACAGAAAAAAAGTTCAAATTTGTTGTACAGTGTTATTAGTAGCGTTAGCACTCTTATATAACTTAATCGTAATTAATATACAATACGACAGTGATTGAATTACCTATTACTCAAAATGATTTACCTATTATTACGTCGACTGAATTACCTATGTCATCTCAAAGCAAATGTCAGCGGCGTCAATTCCTAGCAATGCTATCTGACATCGAGACAGTGTAGTAGCGTAATTCTACAATTTGGGGGAATGTTAGATAAAGAAAGAGGTAAAAAAGAGAAATTTCAAAATTACATAAATTTTTATGTACAAAAATGAAAAGTACAGTAATGTTTGTCAAAAGTAGGATTTCTCCTTGAAATACCAACAATTAGCAATTAACACGTCTTTTCTTTGCTATTTGATAAGAACGGCCTTCCTAAATTCTTATGTGCAGGCTAGTACTCCGAGAAGGAGCAGAAATGCCATGAAGATGACAGGAGAGCGAACAATTGTCTTAAAATTGCTCGTAAAATAAATCGGATTGATGAAATTTGTATTCTTATTCTAAACTTCTTTTTGTCCTCCTTATTTAACTAATCAATATCGTAGCCCATTCTGTCATTACAAAACTACGCATTTACGTCATTGTTGTATCACTAGACAGTGTTGCTGCAAAATCTGAGAGTTTTTGACGGTTGTTTTCAAACAATATATGTTCGCCAATCTTCTGTGCCTTTTTTACTTTCTCGTATACGAAGTATACAAAGAGAAAGTATTGTAAACGTCAAAAAATTCGAACTCGAGATTTTGACGAATCTCCACGTTTTAGACCTCCCTGAGTCTGAAAAACACAATTTTGGAATTACGTCTGTCTGTCTGTGTGTGTGTGTGTGTGTCTGTCTGTCTGTGAACACGATAAAACGAAAACTATTAGAGCTATGGGGATGAAATTTGGTATGTGGTCTTTAAACATAATTTGTAGGTTTCTATCAAATTTTGGACAAAATCCGTCAACGGGAAGTCTGTCTGTCTGTATGTCCGCGGTCATGTGAACACTATAACTCAAAAACTTGAATAGCTAGATGGATAAAATTTGATACACAGTTTTATCGTCATGAATGTAGGCCCGTATTAAATTTTGGGCCAAATCCGTCAAAAAGGGGCGCTCAAATTGCATATTCAATTTCTTTTAATCCGATTCTCATGCGCAAAGTACTGGTAGCAATCCGTTAATGTTGTAAATTTTATTTACAACAATAAATAATGTTCTCAAACATGAATTGCAACAAATTTTTTATTGTTGTAAATAAAATTCAAACCGATCTCATTATTTCATCAAATCTTTTATTTACGAGCTTTTACAATTGTTACGATTGTGGTAGTATAAATTGTTTTCTTGGGAATTCAATTCCAAAGCAGAATTTTCGATTTAGCATTCATTTCATTGCCTATTTTATCTCACCTGCTTCAAAGTAATATTTTTTTGAAACGTGGCAACAGATATTTGATTTCACGTTTGTTGGTTTGTTTCTCGTATACGAAGTATACAAAGAGAAAGTATTGTAATCGTCAAAAAAAAATTCGAACTCGAGATTTTGACGAATCTCCACTTAGAAAGTATACGAGAAAGTTTAGGGGAGACCACTCCCGCTGGTTACTTTCTCGTATACGAAGTATACAAAGAAAGTATTGTAATCGTCAAAAAATTCGAACTCGAGATTTTGACGAATCTCCACGTTTTAGACCTCCCTGAGTCCGAAAAACACAATTTTGGAATTATGTCTGTCTGTCTGTGTGTGTGTGTCTGTCTGTGAACACGATAACTCGAAAACTATTAGAGCTACGGGGATGAAATTTGGTATGTGGTCCTTAAACATAATTTGTAGGTTTCTATCAAATTTTGGGCAAAATCTGTCAAAGGGAAGTCTGTCTGTCTGTATGTTCGAGGTCATGCGAACGCTATAACTCAAAAACTTGAAAAGCCAGATGGATAAAATTCCATACACAGTTTTATCGTCATGAATGTAGGTCCGTATAAAATTTTGGGCCAAATCCGTCAACGGTCTGGCTGTCTGTCGGTCTGTATAATCGCATACTTGTTAACTCCATACGCATGCGTAGTGGTAGAAATGCCTATGCAAAGAAGGGACACTCCGAAAACTTGGCAGTTTGCCAAAAACCAATTCTGGCGGCTAGATTTTGTAAGGAAGCAAACATTTAGGGCGTCTCGTTCTACTGGCGTACTGGAAGCAATCGCTGCGCATGCGCAAGCTATTCTCCTGTTTTCTTCTCCGCACGCGGAACTCGCATTGATAAAGTTAGATAAAAAAATAAATATTGCGAAGTTTTAATACATGCGCATCTTTTTGAATATGATTATTCACCTCAATATTTTACTATCACTATAATCTACAATGAAAAACCTTCTGATAGTCATTGCATTCTGGGTTACAGTTGGTTCGAACTTTTTATCAACGCAGGGGGAAGGGAAATGACTTATGTTTGAAAAGTATACGAGAAAGTTTAGGGGAGGCCACTCCCGCTGGTTTGGAACTTCTTCTCGTCAATTATTTCCACATGCTCTCATATGAGCACAACAGACACCTGGAATTGATATTACCACTAGTTCTTTTTCTTTCTTTATTATTTTTACTATACGAGAAATTCAACAAAATTAGGTTATTTTATCATTCTAATGTAATACATCTAATAATGTTTGTGTCTGTAGCAATCCAAGTCTAAAAACTTGGTTTATACTTTCGGTTTTACTCGTTTTTCAGAATTTCTGCCGAAAGGCTGAAAGAACTACACTTGAACTTCGACCACGTGATGGATAGGCTTGAACTCACTTTTTACAGTGAAGATTCGGTCACGAGATCATTTAGGGTATCGATAAGAAGATGATGAAGAAGAAAATGATTTCTGCTCATCCCATTTCACAGAAAGCTGACAATGATTTGTAACTTTCACCACTGGTTTTGTTTGGCATGCACATTAATTACACGTATTTTCGTAAAAATAGCAAGCATATTCGGGAAGATATAAAAGTTTCCATAAAAAATTCCAAATTTTTTCAGACTTTTTTTGCTTATGACATGCAGAGTTTTCAACCAAACTGTACGAAAGTTACAGAATACATGCCACAATACTACTATAGCAAAGTATAAAATTAACATTTGAAGTAAATGCCTTAAATATTTGAGGAAATAAAAGCATTTGTAGTAAGTATTTTTTTTATTTGCCAACGTGCGAAACATAGCGTAATTTTTCATTCATAAGGTCGAAGCCAGATATCGAAGGCAGCATATATAAAAAATTCCAGTTGGATGCCATTAAGATGCAGAAAGCTGTCTGCATTGCAGCGAGCAGAATTTCTGTTGTTCTCCAAGAGAAACAAAATGATGAGGGATTTTCCACAAATCAATATTTTTTAAAATCGAATCTTCGTACGACAATTATTGTATTTTATAAAAGTTGTATATCCTGAGTACCCATGGGTACTTATAAATTAAATGCGTATTTAAAATTGCAATTCGACGATCAATTATCGAGGATTTACGTCGAATTGTTGTGAAGAAAAAATTACGCTACGTTTCGAACAAGCTCAATTAAAATTATTTATTTAAAATACTGATATTTATTTCAAATTTTAATATAATGCTTCGCTAAGATATTGTTGTCACGTATTCTGGGAGTTCCGTATAATTTGGTTGAAAACTCTGCATCTTATAAGCAAAAGACATGTGAAAAATTTGAGGTTTTTTAAGAAACATTTATGTTTTCCGAAATATGCATGCTATTTTTACAAAAATGCATGTAATCAATGTGCACAACAAACGCAAACAGTGGTGAAAGTTGCAAAACAATGTCAACTTTCTGTGAAACAGAGTGAGCCGAAATCATTATCTTCTTCATTAATTTCTGGTAGGTGCCCTAGTGACCGAATCCTCACTGTGAAATGTGAGTTACAGCATATTCGTCACATGGTCGAAGTTCAAATGAAATTCTTCTAGCATTTCTGGAGAAATTCGAAAAAAGGTGTAAAATCAAACTATATACTTTTGATCATTTATAATGTATTATGTTTAAAAAACTGCCCCGATGGCTGTACAATGTAAGCAGTTGAACGAGGGAGGGATGTAGAAGGAAGCTTTTTTCATGAACATTCTGGAAAAAACGAAGAACAGGAAACAAGAAAAACAGCACTTGTAAAACTTAGCAACACAAACAGAAAACAAATCTCTGATAATAACAGTAACAGCATTTTAAATAGCGCTCCACTCACCAGCTTACCAACTCGCACTGCAGGCAAAACTCCAAAGAGATCCTTCCTCGATTAAGCTTCACCAATATTTATAGTTTTCCGACAAGGCGTGACGCCACATTGAATATTTCAGAAGAATCTCCATATCTCCATTCCTAATGGATATAGAGCGATAATTCTTGTATTTTCTATAACTTTCATTTTGTCACCAAATTTTTCGCCAAGTCGCCAAGTTTGGGAGTCATTGGCTTCTATCCAATACGAATTATTTTGAATCTCTCTTTCTAGCTATAAGATTTACATGGCAGGAAAGAGACATTACAGTTTTGTAGCAATTATCAATACTTAAAATATAGAAATTTTAAAAATTTATTACAAAAGGCAATCAGAGGTATTTAATGGCTCATTATATAGTTAAATTACGGAAAATCTGCTTTACTGAGTATTGTTTATTACTTAATTTGACTTTCCATAATATTTAAAGGCAATAAATAATCATCATAAGTATCACACATCTCCATTAATTCACAGCTTTCCTAACTCACGGTTTCTCTCTTGCATATATCCATATTTGTATTTTCTGTATAGAGATTTATTGCACTTAATATGATATTACCATTTATGACAATTCGAGAAATATATTTCTATCTGATACTGGAAATGCAGATTTATTAGGCATTTTTTTTAATTAACATATAAACTGGTTTCCGCAGTTTATTTGGTACGATTGGGTTGAAAAGTAATAATCTTTTTGCAATAACGAAACTGCTATCGCAGATGTATATTTTTTGCGTCCTTATGAGATTACTATGCATGCAGTTCAATTATTTTCTTTTAATTTATTCAAAAAATACCCTCGAAACAGTTTTACATAAGTGGTTCATCAAAAATAATACTAAAGAAAAAATAAGTAGGAATACCACAGGCCGTTTCTTAAGCGAATCTGGTGCTAAATAGACATCTACTTTTGAAATTTTTAGCAAGAGGCTATTGAACTCATGTTTTGTCTCTGTCATATGCTTTTATCTGTATTCAATCTTCATCGAATCGAGAACTTGATTCTATACTCGTAAAAATATAATAGTAATGAAACATTCACAATGAATCCCTTAAACTTTTCAGCATTGAAAAAAAATTATGCTAATCCAAAAGAACGAAATGTCAGATTTCCTTATAAACTTTCAAGTTACATTTTACTAAGAAGTACAGCCAAATTCCAGATGTTACAAGCATGAAAACAATCTTTTAAAATCCTCACATTTGTATTCCTAACTTACCAAAACTTAATGCAGTAAATGCTTTAATTTTCTCATTTAATTGCGTATGTAAATGTTTGCTGCACTTTGTATTCGAAGGTGTGTTGGAAGACGGCTGTTATCTCTTCGAAATACCTGTTATCTCTTCGAGATAACAACTGTCAAACCTTATGAATTGCATATACCCACATGTGGCCTAATGAGTTAAGGCATGGTATGGCAGAGAAATATGAATAGGATGAAGCAGGTTATGTGTTTTTATCTTGCTGTGTTCTTATTATTATCTAAATAATGAATATAAAAAAACCTTTTAAAAAAAACGCTTTTACCAATGCATTAAAAAAGAAAATTATAATTTTTCTCAAAAATCCGGAAGTCAAAACAAAAATCGTAAAAGCGTGAGGCGATGGTTTTATATCTTTCTCCTTTTGTTTTCAGCGCCTCACGCTTTTACGATTTTTGTTTTGACCTCCAGATTTTTGAGAAAAATTATAATTTTTTTATGCATTGGTAAAAGCGTTTTTTCTAAAGTTATCTATATTTATTATTTTCTAGTTTTTAGTCTTTATTTTATTTCATAATTCAGCATTATAAATATTTTGTGATTTTAGAATCAATTTTTCATGAGCTAATTCCAACAATTATTTTATTGAAAAGAGCTCTAAAATTACTGAAATATTGCATTGTCATCAAGACCCAATGAATATACAAAATTTCAGAACTCCAGTGCATTAAGAAGTCAGTGAAAAATCGATCACAAAATTCTGACCTTACAAAAAATATTTCGAACTTAAAAAATCCATTTTTTTCAACTAATTCCAGCAATAATTTCTTTAAAAATATCTATAATAGGATATACTTATTTTTATTTTTATTGAAGCATTTAAATTACTGTGTAAAGTATTTTAGTTCTCAGAAATACTATAGATGGCGCCACTGAGACCTACCGAGTGCAAACGCAATTTTGCGAATTTTTTTTAAAACATTGATAATTTAGAGTTCTAAAATTATTAAAATATTGCATTGCCATCAAGACAAGATAAATATATAAAACTTCAGAACTCTAGTGCATTAAGAAGTGAGTGAAAAATCGATCACAAAATTCCAACCTTGCATACATACAAACATGAAACATTTCAAACTTAGTAAAAGCGTTTAAAAACCGATATAACGGTATGTGGTTTAGCAAAGATTTACTCTCAGTGGTCATGTTGGCTCCTGGAGGTTTTCCTCCCAAGCGAATCTCAAATATGAGGCAATTAACCTTGAAAATTTTCTAGGGCGTAATTCTGCCCTCAGATATTGGACCCAAGTCAATCTTCTACCTCAGTTGCTACCTAGGTCCTCCAAGGTCGCTTTGACTAACAGAAGATGCCACTCTTCCTCTTTACTATAAGTCCTTCACTAATGGACTCTAATTGCTATACCAAGTAGGATTAGAACAACCACAAATCTTCAAAGAGGTTCTCTTGCGGCATGGTAATAGTAGGTTTGATTACGGACCATAGTGTTATTTATTTAGTAAGTTATTTTTGTTTCACTCCATTTTGAATTTTGCATGCTTATCTTTTAATTTATTTTTCCAGTTTATCGAAGAAATAAGAAAATTTACGGTAAAAATATAAGGTCTTAGCGAAAACTACTATCTTGACTTTTGGGGAGTAAAATTAAAACCGACTGTAGCCTTAAACCATCAAATGATCGAGATTTAATGGAAGTTTTAGTGCTAGTGTCCAAAGTTTTGAAAATGAGTTGATTTGAACAGACATTTTTCTATCATATAAACACTTGCAATAGTCGAAGTTTCGTTATGCAAAATTTGTTTTTAGTATAATGTAACAAATGATTTGCTAAAAATTACCCTACCATATAATAATTGAAATATAATAATTAAGATTCACAAAAGCTTTCGTAAAACATAAACTCTGCTTCACACATGGAATGATGCAGTAATTTTTTTAATCAAGGGCTCAGTGCCAATGCACACAAGGGTTAGAACATGAAATTAACAAAAAAATTGTGTGTGTGACTTGACTTTTTAAATAAATAAGCAAATAATTCTTCTTTGTTGCAGCCTATAATTTTTACAGTACGTAATTCCAATAGAAGACAAAAACTTTAATTTCGGTAAGGTCATTTTACATATCTAAACACTGAATTATAGTTTTGAGTTGCTTAAAAACAAGTTTAATTTTACTATATACTAATTAAACTGTTTATAGTGGAGTAAAAAATTATTGATTTACTGTGGAAGATTGCTAAAGAAGAATTATTATTATTTTTTAATTTAAGATTAAATAAATTAATTTTATTTAATCTTAATTTTTTTCTTTGAAAATTTGAAAAATATTTCATTTATAGTCGAAAGTGAATTGGCTTTAAAAATTTGGTAATCGGCCACTAAATATTCGGTATTCGGCCTGAAATTTGGCCGAATATTCGGTATTCGGCTATATCACTATTCGTTACATCCCTATAGATGATTACTGCATACCATTCCATAAAATGTTTCTTCATATTGTACGAGTGGAAGTGTTCATTTTTATATTATATCTTTCAATGATGTCATTGAATAATAAATTCGATGATCCGAACTCTCTAATTTGAATTCTTTCAGTAGAACTCATCAAATCATTTCTTTTTATTACTAGTTCTCAGAAGTTTCAATAAAAAATCTTAGATACCGTTTTTTAAGCAAACAAATTTAATTTAAATGATTTTGAAAATATATTGCTACTTATAATTTCTTAAGAGGCTTAATATGAAAAATCCTTATAGTTCTAATATAAAATTTATTTAAATGAATAGATGATGTAGTGTGATGTCGTTTCTTTTCCTTACTCGTATGCATAGATTACTCGTATACTCGTATAGTGCCCCCCAACACAAAACCAACATATTTTTTTTAATTCTATAATGTATGTATTCTACATGTTGAACAAACCTCATTTTTTAGAACATAGAAATATGCATGTTTTATCTGGTGTCATGGTGAGAATTAATAAACTCCAGATATATTTAAGATTCTATAGTGATCTTATTTAATTTGAAATAATATATTCAACAAATTCTAAAAATATATTTGCCGTCTCTCCGGAGCTCTCATGTCTATAAAACAATTTTTTCCTCCTTCGCGCTCCCACTTTGGCGCCACCTCGGATTTCGGCGCTACGGGCAGTTGCCCGGTTTGCCCGGGCCGCCCCTGGCGATTGGCTAGTTACTGCTCTAACCACATCTTCCACGTGTGTAGAGCTCACATGCTTTTGTTCTCTACCGCATGAAATTCCAAACTGCCCTTTTTTCCGAATTTTGCCATCATGTCACAAAGGGCTTAAGGTGCCATTGAACCTCGGTGTAAGTTCTTCTGCAGGGTTATGCACTTATCTCATCAGTAGAGTTTCTTTCATTCTGGCCGAATAGTTTGACTAACAGAGCTTTGTCTTGCAAGATTAGCATAGTCCATCAGCACCTGTCCTCGCCTTTTGTAGAACTAGATGTTTGCATAGAGAGCAGCGGAAGCAAATTTTATATTTCAGAACATCCTCGTTTCACTAATATTAAAGCGTCATCTATTGCCATTTTTGCGCTAATTTCTTTAAATAAAGTTTTAGCGCATCATATGAAGTCTCTCATGTCCAAATCTCATCTCATTATGATCTATATTATATCCTAGAGAAACATCTTAGTTGGGGAAGTTTAATTCGGCAACATTGTACCAGGCGATTTTTTTTCTGGTATTCGATGAACAGAAATTAAACAGTCAACAATCGGTCAAGACCGTATTGAGGCGATACTGCGCCCCTAGTAGAAAGGCCAAAGCTGCGCCCCCCCTCCTCCAAGTGCTTCATGTTTGTTAATTTTTTATCCTTTCCATGACCCCCAACAGAACAGAGAAAACAACCTTCCTGTATTTTTCTTCTTACACTGATTTAGCAAATTTTTTTATCCTTGCATATGAAAAAACTACTCTCGTTCGGACCATCACCCGCCAAGAAGGGGAAGCACAGTTACTAATTACTTATAGCACAACTAAAAACTCCCGTAATTATTAATCAGCCATAGAAGGCTTATTTTTGGATTCATTTCAATTTACACGGCAGATCGTGCCAATACGACTCTTAAAACTTGTTTCTAAATTATCATTATTGCACTCCTTCCTCGACTGCGCCCTTGGCGGCGGCAAATCTCGCCACCCCCTCGATACGGCCCCGCAAATGTTTAACCAATCAAAAATCTTAATTGTTGTTAGTTTTCCAATGCGAGTTGTTAAATAAAACCCAGGAACCATTTTCGAAATTTATACCATTTCACTATCAAAGAGAGCTGAAACGTTATCTTAAATCTTGAGCAAAACATTCTTAGAAATCCACATTCAAACTGACATTATCCAAAGGCATTGGAGAAATTCACTTTCTAGGGGGTCCCCTTCAATGTGAAAACAGTCCCTTCAATTCGGAACCTCTTTAGCAAATTCTTGGCATGGTGTAGCCGGCACATATTAGATCACATATCGTTTAGAGGGACTTATTTTCCTCCCTTCATTTTATCATTCATAAGCATATCTTCTCTGTTCCTCTTCCTCCACCCCTTTTCAAAAAGAACAAAATAAAAAGAAATCAAAAGAAAAAGGAAGAAGGAAAAAAAGGGCTACAGTCAGGCGAAGAGAGAAGAACCCCACCATTAGCTTAAGTACAAAGCTTGCCTGTAATCTCTGCTTGATGATATTCCCGCATATCTTCCGTGTCGTGCGGGAAAGAGGAAGATAGAGGGGCAGAGAAAGCTTCGTGATTATATTGAGACCAACAAGCATAAGATATGAAATCTTATGAGCAATGAAATAAAACGAAGAAGAAAAAGTTAAAAAGGGAAGAAAGAAAATGTAATATAATAAGACTTGGATGGAAGGGAAGGTGAACTGTAAAAGTATTAAATGCTGAGATACAATGGAGTTGTACTGCAGAGGAAAAAAGAGTACAGGAATGTTGGGGATAAAATGAGTTTTGAATCTGATGATCTTGGATTCAAGGAATTTGGAATAAGGCCTTTTTGATAAGAGAATTAAAAAATTTTGAGCTCAGATACTATGAAAATTATTGACGCTGCTTTAGACCTAATGTTCTGAATTATGCTCGATTTTTTTCTACTTCTATTTTAAAGTCATTATATGCAGTAATTTCCACTTTTTTTACGCATTATCTTTGACATTTAAAGAAGCATATCTATAAGAAACACCTTTAAATTAGATAACTGCCCTTTGCTATCTTACAGTAAGATACATTTCAACTTTGCTTTCCTTTTCTCTATGCAAATGTATGATATCTTACTTAAACTTTATATATTTCACAAAGTATATAGTCAGTATTGCTACTGTGAAATTTAATTTTTGCTAAGTGTTATGGTAGTCTATGGATGCTAAACTATATATTCTTTCTAGAAAATAATCTAGTGAAAGCAATTTCAAACTTTTTAATAAAAAAAATACGATCTTTATGCCAACCTTCTGAAAATTTATATTTCCTAATGTATTTTGAAATATTAAAAACATTAACTATGTTACGAATAAATCACATGAATTGAGAACACAAGAAAATTCTTAAACAAGTCTTAAATGTTAACAAATGTTTCAAAACACTTAAATAGGAAAAATGATAGAACATTCTTCCAGTTTACAAACAAGAATAAATAATACAAAGTATTTTAATTTTACATTTTATGTATTTTTACAAAATGTAAGTTTCATTACTGTATAGAATGGATGAACTTTTGGGACTTTTCCAAATCCAAAAGTAATATTTAAGAATGCAATAACATTTTTCCTCATAAAGAATCGTGAACATCCTACCCAAATATAAGATTATAAAGAAAATTTCTGTCACACAGGTTCATTGATTTAAGGCAAAAATTAGGGCAACTGTCGCATAGTGGTAAGGAGTCGGCTTCGGGGCCGGAAGGTTCCAGGTTCGAAACCCGACTCCACTGAAGACCCGTCCTCTGTTGGACCTGTTGCACATTAAATCATACGTAGGGGTCCCAACGTCCTCCCCTTGGCCTGGTTCAGAAGTTTGGAGAGGGGGTACCAGTTCAGGTGCCGTCTTTGTCATCTGACCGTGGTTCAAAATTAAGAGGTTCGTCCCGAAACAGCCCTCGTGTTGCTTCAGAACGGGACGTTAAAATAACAAAACTAAACCAAGGCAAAAATTACTCAATATCTGTGGAAAAACAGCTTGAAATAGTTATTGTTTGAATTTATCCCAAGTAGAAATTTCATTACTTAATGAGCATATTTAAAAGAGTTGTTGAAATATCGCTCAATCTTTTATAATGTGCCACCAAGTTCCGTGTGTTTCGGATGAAAGACCTCGCTGGTGTGGTGCGGAAGCTTCGAAAGGGGGTGCAAGCTCAAGTGTAGCCCTCGTTATCTCACCTCCGTTCAAAATTACGAGGTCTGTATTAAATAACTCTCGTGTTGCTTCAAATTAGGTCTTTAATATAACTAAACTGAATTCGGACTAATGGTCTTGTAATGCCTCAGTTGTGTTTCTTATGCAGTTGTACACCATTAAACCTCCGAGTGCCTATTTTTTAAACCACTATTTGGATGCAGAGTTCTCAAACATGTTCAAATACAGTTGAATCGAAGGGATTCGTTATTTATATGCAAAGCTTTATTAGTATAATATTATTCAACGCTATAATAGTACAAAGTAAACACCTTAGCTTAAAAAAATGGCGAGGTGCAGCAGAAAACAGACATCCTTCCTAACCTCGGAAATCCAGAGATAAGAACTTGGAGGGTTAATGGGAAAATATTCTCCCAAAACTTTTGTCTCAAAAATCTTTTGTAGAGAAAAACAGGTCTACGAATGGGAAAACGTCAAGAAGCTTTCTTATAACGATTTCCTTTATGTATAAACAACCAATTCAATAATGTGCTATATCCTAATTGTGTTTCCACATTTTCGAATAAAGCAATAAATTTATTAAATGTCAGCATCATAACAAAAAAGGCAATCAATTTTAATATAAAATAAGTGGTACTAAATCTGGTGAAGCATCAAGTCACGATACTTCTCTGAAAAATGATTAAAGAACCCCTACTCTTATTCACGTTCCCCGCGTTAGCTCAACATGGCCGATCACAAGCAATTGACATAAAACAAAGACATGGACAAACGCTTCCACAAAACCCGATGGATCATCGGGATCGTACAGCACCCCTGTTCGACCATGCATCACGGGGTCCAGCTAATCTATGTCCTCATAAAATCGTTTGATGGAAAACCGATTTCAGAGTAACCCATTCATCACCCACCGGTAAATATTTAGAAGCCTCAAGATCTTGAAACCTCTGCAAGGGTCAAACGATAAATCAGAGCCCCGCGCTTTCCCTGTTTCCTATTAATCATTGGTAAAATATATGCATCCCCCTGAATTGATTCCTTTACATGCCCTGGACGGGGGCTTGCAGCAGACGAGTTTTCTGCAGCGAACGCCAATGGCAGTGTGCAGCGTAAATCAAATTCAGGGTGGCTTACTGAACCGGAATGTAGCTTCCACCACCCTGTGAAATCTTTTGGCCTTTTTGAAGTGTATTAATTATTCGTGCGCTCTTGTAAAGGGATATCGCAGCAAAATATCCAGTTTCATGAATTGATTTCGATGTATTACTTTGCATGTTCGCCTTGATGCACTGATTTATGTCGGTGGAAGATACCGAACAAAAGTATCTGGATTTCATGATATATGACCTAGTTCAAGATCGTGATGAGAAATATAGGTAGGCATATAAGCTATTTCACCGGAAAAACTGTTATAGTTGAACATCGCTGTCAAATGACGAAGTTTCTGAATTAAGAAATTAGAAACTAGTTTTTAGAAATCTCTGGAAGTCAATACAGCAAATCTTAAATAACAGTAGTACTTTAGTACCACCTTCGATTATTATACATCAAAATTATTTCTAAATTTTAATTTCAAGGAAACTTTTTAAATATATAAATATATGCAATAATAATTTTGTTGGTGTAGTCGTTAAGTAAGGAACAGGCCGAGATAACATTTATTTTTCATTTATTGTCAATATCTGGGAGAGTGGCGGAATATACGTACATCTCGTATGAAAGTTTCAAGTCGAAAGAGAACGGAAAATCTCTGCGTTCTCTCAGATAGGGGATTAACATATTGACACGTGATCAAAGTAAAGGGAATTTTAGCTATTTTTAGCAAATTACGTAAGTGTTTTAGCGAAAAGTCTGGCGCCAAAGAACACAGCGTCATGATTTTCTGTGGGCGCGTGAAAGCGATTAAAATATTCTTTTAGTAATAAATATGCCAGAACGTGAGATTTAATATATCTCCAGCGCGGGAAATAAAACGAAATTGCAGTTTAAGAAAAGTGATTTTGGAATACATTAATATTGTACTAAGGTTTTGAAATATATAATATTCGAATTTAAAGCAAAATTAAATGAGAATATATATATATATATTAAAAATATCTTACCTATTTCAGTTCCTACGAAATTTTTTGAAAAAGTCTTAATCAAAGCGTATTTCTTAATTATTTCTTTTCAGTATTTTACCATATTCGAATATTAAGTCAAATTTTTCCACTACCATTATCATATATTAAGTCAAATTCTACCACTACCATTGTTGAAGAGTAGATCATATTTCTAGCTCTCTCATTTGACATTGGGATCGATAGTTTAAAAATCCTTCGCCAAATAAATTGTTGCATGCGGAAAATGTCTTTAATTACTTTTCCGAATTTTTCATGTTTGGAAACGAGAAGTTATTTTTGAATGCTTTACAGAATACTGATGAAAAAATCACGTTTACGATTCTATAAAATGAAAAAATATAATAAGCCTCTTTATCTTAGCGGTTATGATGCTGGCCGTTTTGCTGATTATTTTTTTATTCTTTATGAATTTAACTTACAGAATTTAAAAAAAAAAAAGAAATTTCTAAACTTTGCATCCTACAATACTTGTCTAACTTTAAAGATTTTAAATACCGTTAGGAATACCGTTGTATGGATACATATAAACTTATTTGAAATAAATAACGGAATTATGCCCTAGAATTTCAAATTTGCACTCGTATTTAGGAGTTATGTTAGAGATGTAACACCAACTAAGAGTTTACGTACTTTCATTGATATTTTCTCTGAAAAACTTGCTAGCTAGACGACTGAAAAAAATCCCAATAACTCAAATTTTTTTTCAAAAGTAATTCGATCGATTTTTTTCTGACATCATGTATATCACCAAGAGTATTCATAATTCAAATACAAATTATGTACTTAGTAATTATGTAATTAGTTTTGCAGCTAATCTTTGCATAAAAATTAGAACTTTTTAATTATTTCGATATTGTATTGTGTATTTTAACATAATTAGATGTCAAAGAATTCGGAAAATTCCTAAAATCATGGCATTAAGAAGTAATAACTCTGTATCGAGATTATAGAAATCCAACATCCTACACCAAAAGTGGGCAAAAACATTTGAATGTTTATTCGCATTTCAGAAAGTATGAGGTTCAAAACCTGTCCCATAAATATATTATCCAGAATTGGATGCCAATTAGGGTTCCAGGGATAACTATCGGACTTATACCTGAAATTAGGTCGAAGCATTTAATAACCAACCTAAAACATTTATAATGCTTAAAAAATTTAACAATGATAAAACAAATGTTGATATCCATAACTAAATACATCAAGATATGCTTGTGTAAAAATGAAAATTTTTTGTTACATTTCTTTAGAAATAATTATTAATTTCTATTATTTTATCAATAGAATTTCATTCAGAAAATTCTATGACTGATATTTTTTGACATCTTAGTTGAGAAAATATATATATTTAAACAATGTTTAACAATTATCACAATGATTCATATTTTATATCATAATCAACCGCCTAATATTCCTACCATTAGAAGTTGAGAACAAATCGATGTACCTTCTACGGCAATTTATTTTTTAAATCCAAAAACAAACTTCAATTTTTTTTTAAACGCGACCTACAGCTAATGAGTCACTCTACAATTGGAGTTTGTCTACCTAAAGCATATCGTCTATACAAAACGAAGCACTTGAGTTGAATAGAAACACACACGTATGTGACACGTGGCCCCCCATGGGCCATCCACAGTGACACAAGTGGCTCAGCGGGGTGTTTGGAGAACCGGGGGAGTGGTCCCTCTTTAACCCCCTGGTGTCTATCACCCTCTGACGACGTGCCCATGCTGATCTCCTTGATCAGCTAACTCGAAGCAAAAATGCCCGCGGAAACATTTCCACTGGCACGCAGAAAAGAGTCAGAGTTGACGAGGTCGGTTTTTTTAACTCACAGTTTTGGATTCTTGTCATTTTTTTAACTCACAGTTTTGGATTCTTGTCATTTTTTTTAACTCACAGTTTTGGATTCTTGTCATTTTTTTAACTCACAGTTTTAGATTCTTGTCATTTT
>BGPR01003168.1:114411-146663 GCA_013235015.1 Araneus ventricosus | reverse complement strand
AAATTTACTAAAACTAGAGAAAAAAAATCGTACGAACGCCAACTTAATTGATATCATTAAGAAGGTAATTTTTTAAATTTTCAGATGATGTAAAAATAATTTTTGTGCTGTAATATTTTTGGAGGAATTAAGGAAAAACGCCAAATTTTCCTTTAATTTTTAATTAATTAAAATTTCAAAAGAAACCCGACTCCGATATTCACATTCTCACCCTCCAAAGTATGCTGGTACCAAATTTCGAAGCTCTCAGTCCAGCGTCTGCCCTGTAGAGAATCGACACACACACACACACACACACACCTTTTTTATTAGTAGAGATTTAACCTCCGTCGGACGCAACCAATCTAAAAGGTACACGATAAATGTATAAATGTTTTATTATATTGTTTTCTAATATTGTCCCCTATCGAAGATTTGGATATGGGCGCTTCTTTTAAATACGTATTAAGATTTCTGTATATTTTATAATTCCTATTCAGTTTGTAACTATTTCTCGAACTTATCTTGAGGTTTCGACAGGATCTTTTCTCATAAGTAATTTATTGGGACACCCCCACTGTCTACAAAAGCTCCTTTACCAATAACACACGGCTATTTATTTTATCAAAAATGTTCAAAAAGCTGAATGACTTGATTTTAGCAAAACACATAAAACCGAATAGAAAAATGCAATGAAACGTTGAAACTGAACGATTTCGTCTGCAGTATCGTAAGAAAATGCCGTGGTAAAAATATGGGTCGTTTCGGTCGTTTTATTCAGGCATTTCCCATCAAAATAAAGTTCAGTAACGATCTTTATAGTATCTCATTTACATTGGACGATATTTTTTTTCCTCTCAAAAGGCGGTAAAATTCGCTGTTTCGTATGCAAATATCTGTACTTACTTCAAACCATTTCTGAAACAATGGAACCGCTTCTTCTGCGCTCCTGAAGAAAATCCCCATTTTATTGAATTGCAAGTAAACTTAAAGAATAGCGAATGCAGCATTGTTTCTGAGACCTGCTTTAGAAATAATAAAAAATATTCTTTTAAGCTTTTGGAAACGTGCTGTTATTTATTCCGATGTATCAATTAATAAAGTACACATCCAAAAAATAAGATGGAACGGAGTATATCCATGAGAGAGAGTCAGAGTCACATGATAAACACTACAACGTGCGTTATATAAGATCCAATTGCTCTTTGAATTACTCTGCGCTGTGACTTCAACCATTTTTGCCAATAAGGGAAATTATAATAGGTTAAATACCGGCAACAAAATACCGGTTCTTAAAATCTTAACTCACTAGAAAGTGTAAAAATTACTATTTTCTTGTAAAGCGGGTTATTTTTTGCTCCCTTTGATGTAAGTTAACGAAAAGAGATATTACCCCCAGCGCACTTCACGGGTCACGGCCCATTTTCGACATATCTTAAAAGATTCAAAATCAGAAACAGCGATTCCAGTGGCTGCGGAAACCTGGTAAACCCCTTACACTATGCCACAAGTGCCTGTTTACAACCTCATACCACCTAACAAAACCGTCAGCTGACCTAGAACTACTTTGGTGGAAAAGAGTTACGAACAACAACAATTCTAGTGCGAAAAATCAGAAAACTCATCCACTTCAGCGAGGAAAACGAAACACTCTTTTTTCCAAAAGATGGTGACAACGACTAGCAACTCAATTAACCCTAAGTACTCATCTTCTCTCTTCTCCCATACACAAGGCGCCACCCTCTCAAAATCAGCAACACAAAGACTTAAAAGAACTAACAGTTATATTACTAACTATTATATTCTTTGGTTCTAAGTGTCCTCTTTTTTGTATCCTTATATATAAATTGTAATTTTTTTTTGCTCTGGCTTTTTCAATAAAGTTTCACGCATACCCAACCAACCGACAGGGAGCCGTCCTGGCTCCGAGTTCGGAGGTATGCTGTGATGTTAAGTTAAGTGCACTTCTTTACACCGATATCATGCCAAAGTGGATTCTATCGGCTTCTGTGGGAAGCAGTTTTCTCGAATTATTTTATTTCCGAATTTCTTAAAAATGATTATTTTCAGTAGGTATTTACATTTTTACTTTCTGAATAGAAAGAATCCGTTGATAAACATAAATAAAATGCGGAATCATTTCTATGAATGAGCTAGTGCGGTGAAGACTGATTCCAACATTTTAAGGAAAGTATCCCTTCGTTCATGGAAATAGGAGGTTATTGATAAAGAACACATGAGATATTTTTGGCTATCTATATTTTTTCCAATTTTTAAGGAGACATACGACTGTTAAACCTCGAAAATTTTCGATTTTATGAAAACTTTTTTATTATTCCCCTGTCTTTTCTGAACAATTTAAAACAATCTGCGTTAAAAAATTCCATTAATTATGAAAGTTATGAAGGAAAATGTATCGGCTGTTCAACGCAAACATCGAAAATGGCCATGTCTTTAAAGCGCTGTATCTCAAAATGTTTTTTTTTTATATTGCGAGCACAATATCTCAAGAACTATTGAATATTTTTACATACATTTTTTATTAAACATGTATTGTGCTATGTTCTACAAATTGAACCACAATTTTTGTACATATTTTCTCCAAAGAAGTTTTTTTTGGGGGGGGGAGAAAAGTTGAAATTTTAACTGTTTTTAACATTTTATTTTAAATTGGTATATAGAATAGAAATTAACTTTAAACGTTAATAAATTGTGGTTCAGTTTCTTAAACAGACTGTTTGGATTATTTAGCTACCCAAAAGGCTACCCAGCGAGGTGACTGTGTCATTTTTTTCTCCAAATATTATACCCATATTTATTACTCTCTCAAATAAATACATACCAATATAAAGGTTTAAAATGTGTGTATTATAACAGAAAGAACAGATATTTTTCTTGAAAAAAAGTGAGTGTGAGAATTGCATTGTTTCAGAGATATAATGCATCGATTTTGACAGTTTTTTCAAGGTTTAGGAGTCATATGTCCCCTTAAGATATCTAAATGAACTAGATATCATTCGAAAGAAGGGTTCCCAAATGTTAAATTAGCTTGAGCCGGCAATTGGATTTTGAAATACATATATGAAAGCTTCACAATTTTTCCCCCAATAAACAGCACTTCGATAAATCTCATTTGGAATTGAAAGTAAAAGAACGAAATATTAACATTATGTATCTTTGAAAAAGACAAGAAACGGAAAACCGAATGGTGAGTATACCGTTTGTACTGGCTAATTCCGTCCAAATTCGTTAGGCTGCAAACACGATCTTATATACGTCAAATAATGCTTTCAGATATGAATTTAACATGTATCATGATTCAGTGTATGTGTGTACTTGAAATGCAGTTTGTAAAGGAAGTACAATGAAGAGTGTAAGAAAATCGGGTGCAAACTGCTGAACGTTTAATTAACAACGGAATAAGTTATTATTCCTATTGCTAAACAGCATACAACTTTTCGAGGGGGCGAGTACACTAATAAATGAATATCCAAAGATATTACAAGACATACGAAATGAAATACACTGGTTTTATCTTAACATTTAAAATTTAATTCATCAGTAATAAAGAATTCTTATCTTAAGCGTCTTAGTTATGACTCAAAACACAGCCCCCAGGATTTCGTGAATTAAAATATGTCTGGTGATAGAATTATGGCTTCGGAGGTTCTAATTTTTAGTTTCGATTATACCAAACTTCAAAGATATACGAGAGTCGTGTGTAGTTAAGTACGACCATTTATCAAAAGTCTTAAGTGAATATGATTTGAAAGTTCTGAAACAGATTGTTCGAGTTTTCTTCATAACTTTCTAAAATTGACTCTCACTCACTTTGCAGTTAAGAAACGGGGCCTCACAAACTGCTAATCTAATTACGACAAGGAGCGTTCATAAAAACAATTGAAAATGAATATAGAGGGAAACAATTAACATCATAAATATTGTGATCGATCGATACTTCCTTCCTTTTAGGTATTTTCTGCTTACAGAAAACAAAGAACCACAGAAAAAAATATCGGTGAATCAACTCTTCAAAATACGCTTCAACTTCCGTTGTGTCAAACATAGCTGCATATGAATTTTGTCTTACAAAAAGATTTAGCACTTTTGTGCCCAATTCAGAATATGTGATGAATAAAATTTGTACGTTTCCTGGATCAACAGTCACGCCTTGTTTTAGAGATAAAAGTTGCGTTGTGATTTATATTAAAAGCGCTCTATTCTTGAGTCGAGAAAATGTTTAACATGCACAATTTCTACTTGTTTTCCTCCTCTAAATCTGCGTTTCCTCTTGAAATGACAATTTTTTCCACGCTTTGCAGTTTTTCTGAGTTATAAGTACCTATCAACTTTCAGGCGTTATTTCTTTCCGAGTTCATGTTTTATTCAATAAAACTAGCATACATACAGACAGAAAAAATCAATATGGTTTTTAGAAGAAACATTATGAGTAGAAGGGTTTATTTTTGTCGATATTTTTAAGGACATAAACGCACAAATAAGAATTTTATAGTACATGAAGCTGTAATTAAATCATAATTCTTATTGTACAGATTGATGCAGAATAACAGGATGCTTTTATATTATTAAAAATTGTTAGTTTTGGCAAGAAAAAAAATATCGACAGATAAACATTCGTGAAAACTTGTAATGATATTCGTGAATGGAAAATCACATCTTCCAAAAGATGTCCAATTTTGTTTATGCATTAAAACTTCAAAGCAGAACAGCGTGGATTTGGTGACATCGCTTCTCGAAACCTTTCCATATTTTCTGGATTAAGTACCTTACTTGGATTACGAAGTGGTATTTTTTTCATTTATGAACCTCTTAGGCCTCCTCCGCTTAGGATGAGTCGAATACATTTTCTTTATTAATGTTTTGTTTTTGTAACGGCATTCTGTGCCCGATGGCTGGTTATTTTTCTTTAAATTGTTTTTAAATAAATCTTATTGGCGTTCTCGTTTTTATTTGTTTATAAAAAAAATTGTTATTACTCCTTGCTTTTTTCTTCTTCCCTTGGGATCTTTCGGGTTACAAGAAGCTTCCTTTGACGAAAGTCAAGCTTCTTACAGAAATTTTTTTTAAATCCATGCCGAGCATGTAACCCTTGAGAAAGTATGTTGGAATTGATTCTTTGTTCGTTTGCTACAGTTTCTTTCATGTTGGACTTCTTTGTCTTTATGATTATTTGGAATGTTTTTTTTGTCTTCCTTTGTTTTTTGTATGCAGCGGCATATTACGCGCTACTGAAACATTGTAATAATTTTGTAATATTTCTTTAATTTATTTGAATTGTCAATTGCATTTGATTTGATTTTACTCTTTATATTTAGAATAAGTAAGATTGTTTTAGGGGAGGAAATAGAATACTCTGTTCAGTAGATTTTGAATTGGAAACGAATGTGATGCTGAAACGCGGTAATCGATTACTTTACTCTTAACAATCGACCACCCCTCCCAAAACAATCGTCAGCAAGAACACGCTGTTCTACTGCCCAAGACTGCATGACTCCGAATGAAATGCTAATGCTATGTACAGTGGAACAGAATGTCCCCACTCATGCATCTGTCCCTCTCTCCAAGGTGGTGCGCTGTTTCAAGAACATCAGGTTTATCTGTCTCACTCTGTATATATATAATTGAAGATTCATTCTTATTAAAAAATACGATAGTATTTTTTAAACTGTGGGTCGCGACCGCAAGGTCCTGAAAAACTATATTGGGATCTTAAAAACTTTAAAAGTGCGATCTCAATTAGTTGTAAGATTAATTGTTCAGATTCTCAATTAATTGTCCAGACTCTCAAATAATTGTAAGTGCAAGTCAAAAATTATCTACATTTCATATATTTCCATAAAGTTTGTTGCAATTATAATTTTTGATTGAAATTGTTTTCATTTACCGTTAATTGATGCAATATTTCAAAATGTATTTTCCTGTTACGGTCGCAGCCAAACTTTTGTCGTGAAAATGTTTCTATACTGAACGTCTAAGTGCTATGAAATACGTCGTTGCCATGTTAAAAAAAATTCTGATTGCACAAAATCGTAATACATTCTTATTAATGAAATCTTATGGAAATAATTTCAGATTCAGACTAAAATAAACATGACACAGATAATTAAAAGAAGATAAGAATTTATAACAGAAGCAGCAGCTTCAATTCAAAAACAATTTAAACACATTAAAACGTATCAATACAGTAAAAGTTATTTCTGGCTGCGTAAGATGAAGAAAACAGATTTAGAAAGCAAGAAAAGAAGTTTAGGTTTCTTTCTTAATCTTAGTTATATTATAGGCTTCTTATTATTAGGCTTATTACATAGACATGACGTTTTTTTCAAACAAGTCATAACAAAAAAAAGGAAAAAAAAGCTATGCGTTCAAATATATCGATACCGAAATTTCTCATTTAGCAATAGTAATTCACTTTTAGGAGAGCCATTTTCATACAGAATGAAATCAACGCCAGGACAGAGAATATATTCTCCAAAATTATATTCTATAACTTCTCGTTGATTTCGCTTTTATTTTAGTAAACCATTATGGGAAAGTGGGGTAAAACCGGGTAGTTAAGGTTCGAATGCCTGCTGGAGCTAAAATATTCGACAGAGAGCCTGTCAAATTTTATTAAAATATTCATTGTTTATCGCAGTACAATATATATTTCCAGAAAAGTCATAGTTTCATTACTTTTTATCAATGATTTTATTATAAAGAAAGTCAATCTATCCAATTTTCAGTGGGAAAGTTGAAATCGTTTTTATTTTTATGGCAATTTTAGAATATTAGTTACAAAATTCACACGTAAAGCTGTGTCTTTCGTGGGCACAGCTAAGACAGTGTTTACATTAGATTAATCATTCTTCTTCATTTAAATTAGAAAATTCATCATTAAACTATAAACAATCAACATCTGATGTTTTTTATCGTCTTAATCAAAGGAATCATCAATACTAACTGTCTCGGTCTTACGCCACTTGGAGTACCCCGAGTGCAGTGGTTACAAAAAACGAAATAGAACAGCGCAATTATTGGTTTAAATCCTTATTATTTTATAGGTTATAAATCCTTAGTAAACGTATAATAAGCTAGACAAAAAATGATTTGTAAAAGTGTAATGATTTTTAAGTAATGACAGTTTAAAATCAAACGAACAATAGAGAGTTGGCGTCTTAAAACAAATAAATCTTCACAGACGCAGTGAATTCAACAGCTGCAACAGGTCACTATGACTGTTAATTTTTCTTGACTAGTAGAGTGTAATTCAGTGTCTGTCCGCAAGAAAGAACTAATATTGCCAGAATCAAGGGTACCCGGTTTTACCCCACTCTCTCCTATTACATATTACATGGATTGACAAAACTGTAACAAAAAAATACCCCTCGCCTTGTTATGATGCAGAACAGGAAACTTATATTCACAGTGAAATTTCTTTCTTTCAATCATGAGATTAGCTAAAACCAATGCTATATGTCCATCTATCTTCTCATAGAAAGTATATAATAATAATTTGAACACAATAGTAATTGTCGTAAAATGAAGGCTTAATTTCGGACTCGTTGTATTTATTAGCATTTTTCCAGATTTAATCTCCAAAATCAAGTTAGTAAGGCTTGAAAGATGAGTGGAAAGCATTGGTTTTCTGCTCTCCCCAGTGAGAATTCTAGTTGATTTAAATTGAAAACTAATAATTTATCGTTTGAGAACAATGAACCTCTATTGAAGGAATAGCCTATCGACTTTTCCTTAATTAATATATCGCCGCTTAACAAACAACACTATCTCAATTTTCAATACCTCAAATATCTATCTCAATTTTCCAAATTTTGCGAGAGGAAGAAAAAATTGAATTTTTCGCAGACAATAACGAATATGGTAGATTTTTTTCACATCGAGACATTTTTCACATGAGACCGTTTTATACGTGTGTTTCAGATGTGAAAAAAATTCGCCATATTCATAACTGGTTGCGAAAAATTCAACTTTTTCTCCCTTTTGTTAAATATGGGGAAATGAGATGAGTCACGATATTCTACTCTTTTTAGCCTGGTGGTAGATTTTTGCACCGTCATTATATTTGTGCCACTGCTCCGGTGGTATAATTTGACTACCTTTTTCATTGAAGCATACAGTAACTTATGTTTCTAGGGTCTAGTTTTAGTCAAATGTACTTTTTCTTTTGGAAAAATTAAAAAGGATTCTACTCAATGCTGTTGCGTTTGAATTTAGAAGTATCACAGCTGTAACGGATACTGTAACGCCTAAAAACATGCATCTAAAATGCAGATAATTGCTTTTAGTTGTCCCTCCCACACCTACAAAAAACGTTTTCTGCCTTTTTAATTGCATTATGATTGCAAACATTGAAATTGAAACATTGACTGGCAAATTGCTAAATACTGCAATTTGCAGTCTACGTGACGTTCGCAGCTAGTTTTCCCTTCTAAGAAATCTGCATTACGTTAAAATGTGGTTTAAATATTCTTATCGAAGAGAGTGGCCAAAATTTGGATTCAATTTCAGGTGCATTTTTATGAAACTTTGAAAAAGAGTCTACTTTATGCAAATATTCTTTACGTTCAGATTTTGCGTCAGTAACTTTACTGAGGACTCCCCAATTACCAGTGGCGGCCCATCCATTAGGGCTGGAGAGCTGCAGTCCCCTCTAAAATTATCTTAAAAGTTTGCATTTTCGTTTTTATTCTTATTTGCTTACCTTTCCACTTTAAGAGTTCAATTATCAACGAACATGGTAAAAATAATAAAAAAAACTTAAAAAGAGAACGAAAAATGAATCACAAAGTAAGAGAGACGCAGGTAAGAGTTGCAAAGTGATTTTCCCTAGAAAGCATCAAAATTCGTCCACTGAGCAACGCTGAGCGCTGCCTTTGAATTTAGAAGCACCACAGCTGTATTCCTTATAGACCTGATTTGGCGCGCGACTTTCGGTTTCGCTTCCTCATTTGGTTTTTCTTCCCTTTCTCTTATGGGCTGTTTATGGGTTTCTATTTCGCTTCATGTTGTCTCGACAGAAACGTGTTTGGTTTATTGAATATTCGGAGGGGTTTTTTTTGTTAGAAATCACTCTTTGAAAAAAAGTTGGAGAATTTCTAAAATATTGTATAGTTGAAAATTTTTATAAGGAGGGATCAATCATTATTGTTAGAAGTTGCACCTTGCGGACCTTCAAAAAATTGTATTTTTCCAGCCTTCGATACGTGAAAAATTGAGTAAAAAAAATGCAGGTCGCATTATGCCGGATTTGAACATAAAAACCCAGTACCAGCGAAAAAGTTTTCCAGCACTACTCGTTTCAGAGCTGAAGAGCCTCACTGCCTATTAGCACAAGATATTTTACGATATCTCCACAATGTTGCTACGATAATCTGAATGCCGCACAACATCGTACTATGTATCAATATTCATACGATGTATGAATAAAGTAGAGTTTCTTGTGATAGTAGGGTCATTTTAATGCATTTTAACTCCCACTGGTCCAGTGAATTATGCCCCTAGCTCAGAAACAAAGAGTTTCATGACTAATTCTGAATTTCTTGAGAAAATAACTGATCACATAGGAAGATAAAAATTTTGCCATTCAACTTCTTACTACTTTCCTATATATGAATCACAGAAAGAGAAAGTACATACTGGTAATAAATTATTGGACTCATTTCAAAAATTAAGTTAAAAACCCTATAATATAACCCTATATATAACAACTTCGTTTTATTTTTAATGAGAGATTAGCTGAAAATCTTTTTTTCAGATAGGTAACGTGGTTTTAGTTCCGGCGCACTAATTCTGCTGTGGGGGAGATTCCCAACGAAAGTGTCAAAATGGCTACCGTGCAGAAGAAAGCACGTTTCTGGTTCCATGAAAGCAAATCAATTGTAATGGTTCAATGAATTATTCCGTTAAAGTACCGAAATTGTAAGAATTGTCCAAGTAAGAACTCCATTAAGCGTTGGTATGAGCAAATGAGGAATGAAATTCTGCCTCACTGACGCACATTTCCTGTTCCCTTTAATTTCTCATATCAACTCTTGATGAAGCTCTTACTTAGAGAATGACAATTTCGATGCTCTAACCGAAAACGTCTTTGAATTGTTACAATTGATTTGCTTTCGTGGAACCAGAAACGTGCCAGATGTGCCTTCTGCTGCACGGCCATTTTGAACTTGCTTTGGGAAGTGTCAAAATAGCTCCCCCTTTTGTGCACCGTAACGGAGCGTTAAATATCTTTAAAAAATTTAGCCATTCTCTCATTAAAAAAACGAAGTTACTACATTAAATAGGGTTTTTTTTTATTAATTTTTGAAATGGGTCCAATAATTTATAACCACCCTGCATTGTAACAATTGGCAAAAACTTGTCTTCACACAGATTTTGATGAATCTCCACATTTTAGATCTCCCTGAGACGATAAATATCATTCTTGGAATTATGCCTGACTGTTTGTGAGCACGTTAACTCAAAACTCTAAAGAGTTCGAAGGATTAAATTTGATATTGGTCTTGGCATCAAAATTGTAGATTTCTATCAAATATTGGACGAAATGGGTCAACGGGAAGGCTGACTGTCTGTCCGTCCATAGGGCATCTAACACATTAACTCAAATGAAACGCTAAATGGATGAAATTTGGCTTACACTTTTATCATCAGAACTTTAGATGTGTATCATATTTTAGACCCAATCCATCATCGGGTTGCCTGTTTGTCAGTCTGTCCATTCGTATGTATGTGTGAGAGGTAACTCAGCAATGCAACTTGTTATATGCTTGAATTTTTGTATGCGATCTTCAAATTTTACTCTATGTAAAATCTTGGCCTAAAATGGCAAGGGAAGAATAACTATACCAAAATGCAAACTGGATTATCTTTGCTAGAATATTGTTACGAAAATCGTCCGGTGAGTGAACGGTGAGAGCAGTTCAACTAGCAAGATAACGGAAAATAGCACTTTATTCTCGACTATTCCGGGACACACGAAACGCAGGTAACAGGAAAAACAGCGTTTGAACTAATTAGCAACACAAACAGACAGCAATTCACTAATAAGAAAAGCAACAGCACTTTCAATACCGCTCGGCGTCTAACAGCTTACTAACTCACACAACGGATAAAACTCCAAAGAGAGATTCTAAAGACGTTCGAACTCCAAAGGCGATTCCAGTCGATCAACACACTCTACTATTCTGTGAGCCTGCACAGTCTATTTATAGTCTCCCCGACAGGCTGTGACGTCACATGGAATCCTCTGGATAAATCTGGATCTCGGCCCCTAATAGAGATATCAAGAAAATTCCAGTACTTTTGAGATCACACATTCCGTCGCCAGGTCGCCAAAATGGTCGCCAAGGTCGGGGGTCGATGGCTGCATCCCAATACAAACCCCTGTAGAACTCTCTTCCCAACGATAAGACTAACATTGCTGGGAAGCGACTTTCCATGTCCGTAACAATATGAAGCTTAATCCATTAATACCCAAGTCGCATTTTTTTCAATTGTATTTTGTCTGCGAATATTGCATGTCGTGAAATCATCTGGAAAATTACTAAACAAATACTTGCTTGAAAATTCTATGTTTCATTGCCCTCCTAAACCTGGCCTTCCTACTCAAGAATGTAGTGTAAAATACAAAAAAAAACCTATCAAAATCTAAAATTATGTGAAATTCCAAAAAATAAGCATATTCTTGCAAAGGTATTGATTGATATATTTGTTAAATACAATTAAATTAAAAAAGGAAATTAGGCATTAACGGGTTAAACTAAAACCCATATTGTGGGAGTATACGAGAAAGTCCAGGGGAGAACACTCCTGCTTGTCTATAAACATTTAGTAGCATGAACAAATAAAAAATGCAAATTTACTACTAAGCACATACAAAAATTATATGCAATATAAATGCAAAACTTCGTTCAATTATTTTAGAAGCTTCTCTAGGTATTGGATTATCAGCTTGACATTCTAACTAAAAAGTTGTTGAAAAAAAAAAGCATTGTAAAGACTTCAGTTTTTATCTGTTTAATTATCCGAGGGTGATATCTAAATATTAGATCACTTCTACGTACTTTAGAAGCAAATACGGAAGTAATTTATTTATTCAAAGAAAACACACTACACAGATGACTCCATTTACAGAATGCATGATCAAAAACACACAAAGAACACAAGCCACAAAATGAATTAAAACACAAAGAAAAAAACACGAAAATAAGAATACGCATAAAAATCTTAAAAATTATGTGCAGTCAAGTGTAAGAAAGAAAAAGAAATCAGGTCATGTATTTAAAATCTAAAAACAATTCGATTTAAAAACACCAGGAAACATATGATAAATGTCAAGTTCATCAGAGATCCTGTTAAAAGTCTTACAACATTTATATAACAAGAACCTGTTAATATAATTAAATTTTGAATCTCTTCGGTTCCTTAAAGATATGGCAGGCACAGCGACATTTATAGAGCTCAGTATTTCATTACAATCGATCGAACCATTAATAACTTTGTAAAAGAAAAGAACGCAAGAAACATCTCGTCTGGAACACAAACTAGGCATAGTAAATGTATCACGTAGACGTGAAGAAGATATATCTTGCAAGTAAATTCCATTTTTCTTGTAAAGTAAATATCGCTAGAAGTTTGTTTGAATTCACTCAATAATTTCAATTTTATTTCGGTAATTGGGATCCCAAATAATACTACAATATTCCAGATTGGATCGGACATGAGCGTAGTATAAAACCTTCAGGGCAATTTCACTAGAAAATTCTCTAGTTTTGCGTTTAAGAATTCCAAGCCTACGATATGCCTTAGAGACCATGGGATTAATGTGTTGGGAAAAATCAAGTTTAATGTCAAAGATGATACCTAGATCCGTGACTGAATCTGAGCGTGATAAAACAAGATTATTAATTTTATAAACATGATTCAAAGACTGGGCTTTTCTAGTGTAACTAAGAATACTACATTTTTCAATGTTCAGGTGTAACTTGTTGTCTGTGCACCACTCAAAAAGACAATCAAGATCTCTCTGTAAAAGAACAGCATCTAAATTGGAACGTATTCAACTAAACAATTTCAAGTCGTCAGCAAATAAAAGACACTCAGAGTACTTAAAAACACAAGTAAGGTCATTAATTAATAAAATAAAAGGCAGAGGTCCAATATTAGAACCCGATGCCAATATTAGTGCCCAAAAACGCGCGTGAAACAGCATTATTAAAATAAACATAGAGTGTCCTATTACATAAATAATAAAACCAATCCGTCAGGTTAAAATGAAAACCAAGACCATGTAACTTATTTAAAAAATGCCAAAATCGATAGAGTCAAAGGCCTTCGAAAGGTTGGTGTAAATAACCTCAAGTTGTGAGCCAATTTCAAATGAAGAAATAATCTTATTTGTCAAGCAGAATAAATTAGTGGCAGTTGAGCGTTTAGGAATAAAACCGTGTTGAGATTAAGAAATTAGGTTCTTAACTTGGTGGAAAAGCCTTTTATGGATTACACTTTCAAAAATCATAGACATAGGACTTAAAATAACAATGGGGCGATATTTTTTACAATCCTGTGCATCACTTTTTTTAAAAACAGGAATAATTCTTGTTTTCTTCCAGACATGAGGAAATACATTTGATCTCAACGACAGGTTAAACAAAATAAGAAGGGGATAAATGAAAAACACTGCGCATCCCTTAATAATAAAAGAAGGAATGTTATCCACACCAACAGTTAGAGAAGATTTTAATTCTCTGATCTCCAAAACCACATCATCATAAGTAATACTGTCGATTTTAACAAAATCACCGACGCAGTTGCTTTTGAACTCATCCGTTATATCATAGTCTGTGCTAGGCTTGAAAACAGATTTAAAATAGTCGGCAAAAGCATTTGCAATATCGTCATAATTTTCATAACATACTTTAATTTAGTATAAACTATTAGGTGAATTGATGTTTTTATTTTTAAAATAAGACCAAAACTTTTTAGGATCCGAAATTAGATAATTTTCCGTGAGCCGCAGATGTGTGTTATAATCTTTTTGGATACTATACTTAACAGTAGAGCGTAGAGTTCTAAATTCATCGACTGAATCAGGACTTTAACCTTTTAAAGCTAACCTACGGACCGTGGCTTTCTTTTTTTTAACAATCTCCTATTTTCAATTGAGTACCAGAAGGGAAATCTCCTAGCAACAGTTTGTCTCAAAGGAACAGTACGGCTGAAAATATCATTTAAACAGTTATAAAAGCTAAAAACTGCATCATCAATGTCATTAAAATCAAGCGAAAAACTCAAATCGATCCCACGGAACAAATACCACATAGTTAAAAAGTCAGCCCATTTAAAATCATATCTAGAGATATTCACATTCCTCTTATTGGGGTGGTCAGCAACAAAACAAAAGGAAACTGACAGAGAAGGATGATGCTTGTCCTCGGGAACCAAAGGTCTATCACTCTGCCAGACAGAAATACGACTAAAATCAGTATCAGTTAAAATCAAATCAAGAACTTTGTTATTACAATTAAAAGCATTGTTAAATTGTCCTAATTTATAAAGATTCATAAAATTGAATAATTCGTTTACAAGCGGATTCTTGTGATCACCAAAATCATCATATATTACAAGGTGATTTTTTAAAACTGACAGTACTCAGAGCCTTCTGTACCTCGATCTATTAGCTGAAATTCCACCAGATTTGGTAGAGGGACTAATGACGACATGGTGAAAAAGTTTCTGTAATAAAAAATAGTTACGAAAGTCGCCGATACGAGACAATGTGGCGCTGTTGTCTACACAACTGAGAATTACGCAAAGAAAAAACAAAGAAGTAATTTCAGTGCAAAACCACTTTAATACAGCAAATGAACTGCCACAAAGAGTTACAGAGATGAAATTACAGTGTACCATAGCAACAAATCTCTTTCAATGTGACCACCTTTCTCGTGAACCTCACACTGCATCCTGTACATAACATTCTCGACGGCTGAAAGTAACATGTCACCAGGAATGCTCAGCACAGCCCATAATATGTTGTCCTTTAAGGTCATCAGCGTCGGGACCCTACCAAGATAGACCTTAGACTTCAAATAACACCACAGGAAAAAGTCGCATGAGGTTAAATCCGGGGGAGAATGGACGTGGAGAATGTTGTTTACAGAATGCAATGTGTGGTCCACGCGAAGGGTGGTCACATTGAAGGGCCATCACATGCCATCGCCGAGGAAGTAATTTTATTGAATAAAGAACTATAATGCACAGTAATTTCATCTCTGTAACCCTTTGGGGCAGTTAATTTGCTGTATTAATGCGGTTTTGCATTGAAATTTCTTCCTTGTTAGTCATTTGTCTAATTCTCAGTAGTGTTGACTACAACAGCGCCACATTTTCCTCTATCGGCGACTTTCGGAACTATTTTTTTATTTTATTTCAGAATCTTATTACCCATGTCGTCGTTAGTCCCCCTACTAAATTTAGTGGCATTTCAGCTGATAGATCGAGTTACAGAAGGCTCTGAGTACTGTCAGTTTTAAAAAAATCACCCTGTAGATAAATTAAAATCACCGCAGATGAAAATATTATCAAAAAATCCAAATCTTTCAAAATAATCAAAAACTTCAACATAAGTGTTGGCACGAGAGGAGGACTGAAAATAAACAACACAAACAAGCATTTTTGGCCTGTGATTTAATTTGATTGAAATCCAGACAGCCTCGAGATCCGATCCAGGAAGGTCCAAAATACAGGGAGAAAACACTTTTTAACAGTTATAAGAACACCATCACCCCGACTGCATGAATTTGATGAGGAACAACGGTCCCTTCGGAATACCAGATATCTATCGTCGAAAAGTTCCAAGGAATCAATATCTTCACAAAGCTATGTCTCGGTAATTAAAGTAATATCTTGATCGTCAGAAGCGACAGAATTGAAAAAATCAGCAATTTAGTGCAAAGACCACGTACGTTTTGATAAAGCAAAGAAAGTCATTTCGATTCTGTGGGTGTTGAAGAATTCGGTTCAGGAAGATTGTTGATATCTGATTCAGAAGTAACCGCTTCAGAAATTTGGTCTTTTCTGAGTTTGCCATAAAACTCAGTAATAAGACAACCCTCAGGACAAAACGACGCATCTAATATTTGCTGAAGGTCACTTTCATACACCTCTATGTGGAAATACGCATATGTTTGAAATTTGGTTTTAAGTCTATTGCATTGAAGATATTGCAATTTCAGTGAACTCAAATAGTTGGTAATATCGTTGACAGTAGTGCTAGAACCCAATCTAGATAGAAAAATCGCCTTACTCTTAGGCATTTTACCAACAATTTCTAGGTTAGAATTTTTCCCAGCGCCATTTAATACAACTTTCGAATTCTGTTTTTCCTTGACCACACGGCTAATCACTTTAAATTTACCTTCGGGTATAGCAGAGGTAGACTGAGCCACAGAAGCGTACGTTGAAACCTTAGATTTTAATTCGGTTTCGAAAATTTCCTGTTGTAGACTAAGTGCAACGGGTGGTAGAGGTTCATCAGACTGAATGTTATCGATAGTTGGGTACATCAGTTTAGAAAAAAAGATCAACTTTAAATGTCATGCCGGAAGGAAGCAAATTCGTTTTTTAATTCAAAAAGAAGATCCATGGATCGTACTTGGATGTTCCGATTCCATTTTGTAATATGAATTTAAAATATGAAAATAATTATGAAATCTTGAGGAGCTTGTCTTTTAAATGAAACAAAAAAATAAAATTTCTGAAATGTACGCCAAAAGGCCATTTTGTTTATGTAGACATTAATCATTTCGATGTCTTCTGTTTCGTTTTATTTTATCATGATAGGGCAATCAGTTTGTCTGATCTAATTTCCCTCTCTGATACAAAAGATTCAGATTTAAGAGCACATTTACCTTGCAAAATGTTTTTTCATTATCATCTAGAGAACTTTAAAGTTTTCAGATTACAGTCACATACTTTCACTTTCACATCACACTTTTCACCAACATAAGGATCTTCTTTCTCTTTATAATGTTAAACAGTTGTACTTTAAAGTGTTAAAATCATTTAAGAAGTCTCACAGACAAATAACCAGAAAACTGGATCCTCCGCCCTACCTTGGCATCCGGGTCTTCTGAATGCCGCTGCAATAGCTAGAGTACTGAAGCCGTAGTCATGGTAACCATCACCGGCCACGGCCCAATCCCTCCCGTAGGAGGTACGCACTATCACTGGAGGAGAGACACAAGCCCCACCCCTCATTACTATACTCACCAGAGATTCTCATCCGTGAACTCGCGGTGCCCCTCGGTGGTTTTCACAGACAAATAAGACTAATTTAATAAGATCACACGTAATTTTTTATTTTTTAAAGGCCCATTACAGACATTTTATTGCATAAAATGATTTATCAAACAAAAAACATTCAATTTACTTGAATTAACTATATTATTAATTAATATAGTTATTTCAATAATTAATTAATTATTGAAATAACTATGGACGAGTTTTCTGTTTTGTTTATTTGCATTAAAATGCCTTAACTACGTAATCCCGATGTAATGCTAAGTCAATGGAATCTTCAAAGCGGAAGTCCAAACAACAGCATACTTTAGTGTTATTTTTTCACTCGTATTTACGTCATCCGTTTTGAGAAAAATTTAGTTGATATAAATGATGTCAATATCCATGAAAGTCGATTGTTCCTGCCTGAAAATATCTTGTTTTGCGTTGAAGGCTTACAAAATCATGATTCATTAGTTCTTCATCCACTTCCCTTCAAAGTTCTCTAAATATGCACTTCGTTCAAATTTCAACACAGATCGTTTCAAGGATTTGTCTGTAATGATTCAGTTTTTTTAAAAAAAAGCCATGATTTAATTTTATTCATTTGTTGAATTTAAAGAAAATTAGAATAAACACAAAAATATTTTTTGTAAAAATCGTTTGCTAAAATAGGACGCATTTTAGAATTCAATCTTGCAGTTTTTAAAAAGTTTTATTTGTTTTCTAAAACTTGCTGAACCAATCTTTACTTCTTTTGTTGGCAATACAATTGTTTGATTAAAACTATTATTTTTTTAATTTAACCTAATTGACGAATAATTTGCAATTTTATAAAACAGCCGCTAGTGGATTACATATAAATTAGAATTATCCCCAATAGAAGTAATCGTTGTATAATTTAATTATTGAAATAACTATAGACGAGTTTTCTGTTTTGTTTATTTGCATCAAATGCCTTAACTACGTAATCCCGATGTAATGCTAAGTCAATTTAATCTTCAAAGCGGAAGTCCAAAAGTAATGCAAATAAAGTCAAGGTTTTGAATATAAGTAAACAAAACAGAAAACTCGTTCATTAACGAAAATTCCTGGTTATTGTTATTTTTTTCAAAAACAAAAAATATTCTGAAAAATTGTGTAGTTTATTTTACAAAACAGTTACTCCATTTATTCATGTTTTTGATGGCAACAAGGAAATTTCAAACGATTCAGAAAGGAATTTTATTCTGAAATCTTGTAAAAAAATTATTTATTGCTCTTTGTTTAAGGTAAGTGAGTAGCCAACCATAGAATTTCCGTTCTCTTAAACAAGTAAAGTTGAATTAAAATAAATATGTAAGTAAAATATTGAAATTATTTATTTCCTAGTTTACAAAAGCATTTTATTCTTACAGAATGTGAAGATTCTTTTTAGACGATTTTATTCTTACAGAATGTCAAGAGTTGTCAAAAAACTTTTTTTTCATAATTTTGATTGTAAAAATGCTTTATTTCTTTCACTTTTGTTTTAGCACTAGTACCAATGCGAAGCTTCTGCTTGTAGCAAAAGTTGCAACTCTGTAAAATAAATATATAAATGATAAAGATTTGTTGCCGAATTTCAAAAAAATAAGATAAAATATAAAACTATAAACATGCATGTTTTCTTGAAGAAGTTTGGCTGTTTATATTCAGTTATTAGTTGATCAGAAATACGTTGAGAAATCTATTGAAATTTTTAATGCTAATTAGTTCTTTAATGCTTTTAATTAATTACATAATATATCTTGCTAAAGGCTTCATTCATTTAATATGTTTTCAGATAGACTTTTCTTTTCATCATTCTCATTCCCTGAAACTACTTCGCACAAAAAATGTCACCGATTTTGTTTATTAGGAACATTCGATATTTAAGTTAACCTCGGGTGAGTTACTATTTTTTCTTCATTGATTTTTTAAAGTTTATTTCGTTGAAATTTTAGTAAATCATTCATGTTCGATTTTTCTAGAGGCATAAGATATTTTAAGAAAATTTAAAGGAATTTCTAAAATAATTTAATGATTTCTAAGAAATAAAAAAAATCACATGGCAATTTGCTTTTATTTAATTGATATCTTGATATCACTATTTGTTTAAATTTTTATTTGTCAAATGCAATATTTGTTTTTCGATACACATTCAAGAATTTGAGAAATGTCGTGGAGTTTAGTGATATTGAATATTTAGTTGCATCTGGAACAAGTACAAAACCCATGACAGATTAATAAGCATATTTTAAATAAGAGCAATCTAGAAGATAATTTCACTTATTTCATCTTTTCAATAAACCTATGGCTTTATATCTCTCTCTTAAAGTTTTAAAATATGATTCTCTTTATTTTTTCATTAAAGATGTAACCTTGTTAACTATAGAAATATAATAATTAGGAAATAATCTTATGAACAAAAATACTTCTTTCGACGTTTTAATCTGTCTCTTATATCGTAACATTTTAATTCTCTGCACATGAAAATAATTTTAAAAACATATTTTTAAAGTAGACTTCTAGAACATAACATAGCTTTGTTATAATATTATTAAAAGTGCAACTGAAAATACAAATTCTGTATTCAAACATCGGCAGAAATGTTTTTTTTATAAAAAAAGTATAATACTTGTACATTTTTTTATATTAACTGCCTCTAAAACATCAGAAGATATCAATAAAAAGAAAACTGTATTTATATATTGCTTTTTAATTGTTGTAAAATTACTAAATTTGCATCAAAGGTAGAATATGACACCCACATTATGTCGTTTGTAATGCTGCCAATTCCCGCTGATAGGACGTGCACATCGCCAAGAAACAAATAAGTTTAATTTTGAAACCCACTGCACATCTTGCAGTAAGAAAGAAAGCACGTGACATCAAAATGTAGTTTAAGATAACGTGTAGCTAGAAGTTAGAAGGCATGAGCAATTTTGTTTGTCATACGGCTATAACGTCAGGTAAATTGACTTCATTTTAACACAACCGTCTTATCTAAGAACGTCTGATACTTGAAGACTGTTGATCATTTTTTACGGTGGACGGAAGTAAGATTTTTAATACTTCTCTTTTCATTCAGAAATAATTTTATAAATATAATTATAGGATGTTTACTTCATTAATTTTCTGAAAATATATATAAAAAGTTTCGAAGAAATAAAAGTTAAACTTTTTAAGTATCATATTTAATGGAAATGAAAATGCAAAAAAATCTCAAAATAGAAGGAAACTTAGTAAGAGAAATAATTTTAATTCTCTCTTGAAGAAGTGCTTGTAACTTCTGTTATAAAGAGGCTGAGAAATCAAAAAAGATGGAGGATCTCGAAAATCAGTTACATCTAATAAAATTAAAATAAAAAAACACTATCCGGGAAAAAACAGACCAAATTGTTGTGTTTCAATACTTTAAGAAATAAAAATCTGGATCTTACAGTTTATCTAAACCATTGACGGAACTGTTTATTTTAAAGAGTAAGAATCTACGTGAAGGGTTTCTGATTGTTTTACTCTGAAGTGTCTGGGCCTTTCTGAGTCTTTCTTCCGTGCAATCTAAATTGATGACTCTTACATTCGAGTGTTTAACAATGATTCCGTTTCCTACAATAACAACGTCTTCAAGTTAGAGTTTTTTAAATTTTATTTATCCTTTATACCAGCTAAAGAATCACAGTAAAAATTGCTTTAACCTCTTCATAAGTAACTCAGCATTTACTCCCAGCATTAAAATTTACAATTATTGTTTGGAAACCTTTTCTTCTCTAGACATATTTTTAGTCCAGGTTCATAATTGCAGTGTTCCATTTATAGAATGAATATCATATCAAAGTATAACGCATTCCGTTTATCATTATAATTTCTTTATAAAAGTTCCGCAAACATTTGTGTAAAATGAATCAAAACATTCAGGTTTTGATCTGGACCTTCAAAAATGTACTATGAA
Source organism: Araneus ventricosus (assembly GCA_013235015.1). Taxonomy (NCBI): domain Eukaryota; kingdom Metazoa; phylum Arthropoda; class Arachnida; order Araneae; family Araneidae; genus Araneus; species Araneus ventricosus. The sequence continues at coordinate 125,434 of BGPR01003168.1, read as the reverse complement.
AATAATACGTGATAAATCGATCAAATTATTCCTCCTTAATTTATCAGTAAAAAGGTTTTCCCATATGAAGAATTTACGAAAATTAAAAATACATTTAGAATGTTAAAAAGTTTCCTATCAGCAATAGGGCGTAGTTATACAATGAAGGAACCAACTCCAAGTCAGCGTTGAGAGATACAACTGTTTTCGCAAAGCAAAAAAGAAAAAGATTTGGATTTTGAATTTTTCCAAAAATAGATATTGCATTTAAAATTAAAAGTTAAAAGCTGTAGCAAATTATACGAATTTAGGTACCGTTTCCGATAATGAACCCAAAATCTATAAAATAGCAGCTGATTCCTAACTGTATAATTAATAGTAGTTAATTTCTAATTGTGTATTATATAAACGTTCAATTATTCATGTATAAATTGCTATATGAAATAGCTTTATAATGTGATTTTTAATTTTTTAAAAAAGTTACAAAAACATATTATGTTTAATATTTCAAATTTTCTGCCATTGAAACTATTCAACCTATTATTCCTACATGTTATGTACAGTTATGGTTTGACATTTGATAGCAATAAATTATTTAAAATTCAAACTGCTTCATAAAAAGTAAAAACGTTTGAACTTTATATTCATGTTCAAACGTTTTTAGAACTTGGATGTGATCACAGAACAATTCAAATTTATTCAAAAAGAGAATTGCTTGCATTAGTGATATGAAAATTGCATGAAAAAATAAATAGTCAAGAAAGCAAACAAAGAAAGAAATAACCACTGAAAAATATTCTTGGAATTCAGAGTTGCAGGACTTACAAAAATTATTTTCTGAGAAGAATCTCGATCGCAGATAAATAAAACCATTTTTTGAGTTCTTATTTTACGTCCCAAAGTTATAAATGACAATATTCGAGTACAAATTCGGTGCAAATTTTAATGAACATATAGCAATAACGCATTAACAAAGCTTGGAGTTTTCAGAACATGCAGGCCTATAGTATATTTTACCAGATATGATCAGGAGAAGTATAATATTGATTTCATATGAAATCTTAAAAAACTATATATTATTGCTATATTAATCACCTTTTTAATGGATCAAAAATATTCCGCAAAATTTTTTGAGATATAAATTTTATGGTATCTTAAGCCTCTTACAAAAACTTGCAGTTTCATCAATTTTACTATATTTTTTATATATTTAAGGGCTGTATCATTGTTTATCATTAAATGAATAGATTGTTCATCTTGAATTTTGAATTAGTTCATCTTTTAGATTCACTCATGAGCCGCAAACCTCTAAGATAGTTTTCCTTGAAAGTTTGATCTGCAGTGACTTAAAAAAATCATTTGAACAATTTTAAAATATTTGGTAATTTTGAAAATTTTCTTTCGGAACGGATATATTAATGCAATTTTTGAGACAGAATATTAGATTCAGTTTTTTGTAATTCTATGTAAATTTAAAATAAAATTCTCGCAAATCCTATTTTTTAAAATTAATTCTTATCTGTCCTTGTACTAAAATATTTAAAATAATATTTGAACGATTAAGACAAACATATAAAAATTACGTATTGTCACAAAAATCGTAAGGGGGGGGAAGTGAAAACAGTCCAACAAGCAGGATAACGGAGAAAGACTATTTATTCACAAATATTCAGGAAACACGAAGCACAGGTAACAGGAACAGTTGCACTGATACAGATAATCGACACAAGCAGTCAAATCATTAGCAATAACAGTAACAGCACTTCCTGATCTAGTAGCACAAACAGACAGCAAATTCATTAATAAGAACAGCTACAGCACTTTCAATACAGCTCGGCGTCTAACAGCTTACTAGCTCGCACAGCGGATAAAACTCCAAAGAGAGAATCCAAAGTCGTTCGAACTCCAAAGGCGATCCCAGATGATAAACACGTTCAAAGTCAATCAACACAATACTCCTACTGTGATCCTAGTACGGTCTTTTTATAGTCTCTCCGACAGGCCGTGACGTCACATGGAATTATCTGGATAAATCCGGATCTCGGTCCCTAATAGAGATATCGAGAAAGTTCCAGCATTTTTGAGGTCCCACATTTCGTAGCCAAAGTCGCCAAGTTGCCAAAATGGTCGCCAAGGTCAGAGGTCTAGTCCTGGCTGACCCAGTTCTGGACCCCTGACTATACTACTATACCCTATACTACTTACCTCTGTAAAACTCTCTTCCCAACCATAAGAATAATATTGCTGGAAAGCGATTTTCCATGTTCGTTACAATATATCTCTATTTCTACTACTAATAAAAATGAATTTGTGTTTGTGATTGTTGCCGCTCTATTGAACAGACTGTTGAATCTTCAGCTGCTATTAAATGTTGAACAAACGCACTTTGGAGAGCAACAATAGGCACCTCGATTTGAATTTTAAGAAATTTTAATTCGAAATTTAATTAATTAAAATTAAGCGAAATTTGGAACTTTCTCGCTATAACTTCCCAAAATAATATTGCACGAAAACGAGTTTTCTACCATCACAGACCTTTGCTACATGCGATAAACTTGTGATTTATCTATTCTGTAAACATTATACTACTCTGTGTAAATGTTGTATTAAAGAGATTGATAATTAAATTACATATTAATACGAAATAATTGTTTTCAGATTTTATCCCGACGTTTTCACGAAAAATCTACGGCGCGGACCCGAACTGAACCTTTCTTATGTTTTATTTAGAATAGCTTTTGATGGTGCCATCTGTTGACAGTATATAGAACTACATTTCGCGTATGCGCAGTGAAACAATATTATATTTACTACAAATGCTCATATTTCCCGTAATATTCAAATTTTTGAATTTAAATTTTAATACAATGTTTTTTTTACATATTGTCAAGTATTCTATAAGTTTCAAACAATTCGAAAGAAAACTCTGCATGTTATAATCAAGAAACACGCAGAGTTTGAAATTTTCAATTTAATACCGATTTTTACTTATATTCTGATAAATATTTTTATTGTCTCACTTTGGGTCCTAGTAATACACCTAAAGCTCTTTAAAATGACACCAGAAACAACCTCCTAGCTAAACGTGTTTCCACGCTACAGTTATTTATAACCTTACATAAAGCTAATTCATAACAATCACGCGCATGCGCCTGCACTGGTTCGATGAGTCACAGGCAAAACAAATACTATGCGAAAAGCTCTTACAGATATGATCTATCCGTTGTGTGGTCAACCATTCTTTTCGCATCATTAGTCTCGTAGTTATTAGCGATTCAAATCTAACGGTATTTTGTCACACAAGAAAGTTCGACCGACTATCACTGTAACGAGCGGAAAGACGATTTCATGTCAAAAAAATTTCATATAACTGGCAAATCTAGTCAGTGTAACAGATAACACATTTAATGGTTGTTTCAATCGTTTTTTGGAACGGTCATATGCACATGAATAAAGATACACATTATAATAAATGATACGAAATCATCTTTCCACATAAATAATGATATTTTGCCTTTTCGAGACAAAATACCAAAATTCCAATTCTTTAGAATGAAAAGTACAAATATAAATAAATAACAGTGCATATCGGAATGATTTTTTTAAAAAAATTATATTTATATGCCAGAATGCAAAAATTTATCATTCATCGATTTCTGCCGCGAAAAAGAAATGTCAGAAACATAAGGCAAAGAAAGACCAGCACTATAAGAACAATAGAACAAAGCTACAAAGATGACCCTTGGTTTTATGAAGGGTATTTTTGTTGTGATTGTCAGTTATGGCATTTGACATTGTGTTCAGTGGCCATTGTAGGTCAGTGACTTTTTTTGACATTTGACTTCCCATTTACTACAGAAATATTCCATTTACTCATGTACATTTTCCAGACGCTGAAGATGGAATCCTTTTCCCGTTTTGACTATGACTTCACTTAAAGGAAAGTTTTGCTAAGAACAGAGAAAAAAATTGAAACAAAACTGAATGGGAAAAAAGAATGAAAGAATATATGAAGCAAATTTGATTGTGTTCTTAATCAGGTAAAATATTCATTTCACTTTCAAAGAAATGGATGGAAAAATTCGACTTTGATATTCATTTATTTGTTTTATTATTTACTAGATGATATACCCGACGTTGCTCGGGATAAAAATATTTTCAAGTATATATTATAATATTTTAAGCTTAATAAAACAGTTTTTCTCAGCAGCGTCTTTCGATTTTCGTTAGACCATTCCTGTGTTATCTGACCCCCTCGGCCAGCAGTTCAACCCCTCTTTTTCTTTTGTCTCCGGCCTTTGAACCATCTGGCAAAAATCTAACAATCCTTGATACTCCATTTTTCTTCTTCCTAATTGCAACGGTGACAACAGAAGCTCCTTCGCATTGTGGATTTTATCACAATTATCCTAAGTACCATTCTCTTCTTTTCTGTTTCTGTGTGCCTGATCGAAAAAAAACAGAATAGTATTCCTTCCATTTTTGCTTAGGTTCTCTCCATTCGGTAGTAACAAGATTCAGTAATCTTGAATGAACGCTCATTGGGATCTTTTAAAAATTTGCAAAAATTAAATGAAGCATTGCATGAAGACAGTAAATAACTAACGTCATTGGATTACTGTGCAAACAAATTGAGAGATGTACACGCTACGAAATTAAAGCGGAAGCAAAAATTCTGCCTTTCTCTAAATAAAAATATAAAATCTTGGAATATATAAATATTTTTAAAGACAGCAATATTTTTATCTTAACTTTAACAGAGGCTAAAACATGGGAATGAAGGATTTGATAAAACAATAAATCGGTTTCGATTGAATTAGATTAATAGAAAGCATTGTTACAGATTGTGTTTGAAATAAATTTTGAAATGTTTATTAATATTTAGGGGGAAAGAACGTTTGCCATTTAAATTCAGATTAGTAAAAGGAAAATATTTTGCTCTTTAAGATGGTATATAAATCATCTTTGTGCAATGTATATTTCAGAAGGTATTGGAAAAGAACTGAGAAAAGACGTCAAAAATTGGCTTAAGTTTTGTTATTAAATGAAATATTTTAAGAAGTAATAATTTTTGAAAGTTGAAAAAGCACTATTGATGTAGAAAATTAAACAAACATCTCACAGAAAGAGTAATAAATCCAATTGTACAGTAACTGGATTACTATGCAATCATATTAAAAGAGGTATACGGAAATAGAAGTATACGGGAAATGAAAAGTCTACCTTGGAAATAAAAGTGTCCAAAGAAAACAATATTTTCTTATATTAACATTCACAGGGGCAGATGCACGTGAATAAAGGATTTGTTAAGCAGTTTAATGGCTTGAATTTAATTTTATAATAGAAAGCATTATTAGAAATAAAGTTAAAAATAAATTTTTAAACTTTAATTACAATTAGAGAAAAATCTGTACCGAAATGGAATTAGAATCATTAAAAAGATAATTATTTGCTCTTTAAGATGGTGTAAAAATAATTTTCGTGCAATAAATATTTCAGAGGTAATTGGCGAAAAGCGTCTAATAATTAGGCTTAAAACGGCTTAATTTTCATTATTTAATTAAATATCTTTAGGACTAATTAGTTCTGAAAGTTGAAAATAGCACAGTTGACCTAGAAATGCACTCTAGAATGTTGCAAATTTAATGTCTCTACCGTTCACCGTTTAAGAGGAGTTCTTTTGAGAGACACACAGACACATGTATTTTGTGTTTTATATTATAGATTAATTATGATTAATGCATAAAAGGACTTCACTGAGGCTTACAGGAGAGAGATTTTCAAATTAAAAATTGTTCATCAGGAACTGATTATATATTTAAAACAAAAATAAAATCAATTAATCAAACTACTAGAATATTCAGAAAATCTCATTATTTCTTGGGATTATTTACATCAACATTGAAATATGACATCAGTAAAAACATTCTTGGTATCCATAGATTATTGTATACAAGCTACATACACAACGAAAGTAAATTTATATGAAAGTTATGAGCACTTCTTGTTGTATTTGGTACAACTGACCACACTCAAAAAGAAAAATCTTATTGATCGAAGAATAAAAATATATTTGATAATTCTACTCAGTGCGTGATCCAACAATTTTTATGTTATGTTTCAATTTTTAAAAATAGTATGGCCGAAATTATGAAAGGGGAACCATCTCCAAAATATACATTTTAAAATAAAGCTGTTTCCGTAAAACATTACAGAAACCAAAGGAAATGTTCTCCCCTCAGATGTCTAATATTCTTATGCAATATGTCGCGTTTTGTGTTAAGCTTCGTAAGTGAAGAAAATCAAATATGAATTCCGGATCGCTTCCCTTTTAAAGCCGGCCATTCACTTCACAGACAAACTGTATATTTTGGAACACGAGAAGGAAAAAGCGATTAAAATCTATGGAAATGAGCCAAACGGCTTTCCATGGTTGGAATTCCGTCTGGACTGAAATCGGAACGAAAAATCAAAGGGACCCTGAAAGAGGCTAGCGGAAAGAACAATACCTTGCGTAGATTGAAGCCTCGCTTCGAGGGTAGTATAAATTAAAATCTGCTGATTGGGGAAAATCGAAGAGCGATTGACAAGCAGCTGTAGAAAGGGAAAGAAGATCCCATCCCCTACCTTCGTTCAGGGTTAGCATCCTTTTAAATACAAGTGAATGGCGTGCCTGTATTTATTTTTCGATTAAAATGGGTGAAAAAAACGGGCTTAGGAAAAATGGCTTGGCTATACTTCAAGTGAATGGCCGGCTTAACACTTTGGTCGCCACGACTCACGTCTGAAATACGAACCATCTATCTAATTAAATGATTCCTTCTCTGCTGTCTCTTAACTACAGTAGAGGAGGGGGCATCTGTTTCGTTAGTATGTATGAGTTCTATTTGATCGCCGTGTGAATCGCATTTGATTCACATGGCGATTAACGTGTTCATGATTGGATCCAAAATCTGATACAGATCTGGCAAATTTACCGTGGCAAATTTCATTTACTTTCTGCTTTTTCGAGATGTCGTGTTCGCATAAACACGAATAAATGAACCAGTAAACAGAATAAACAGACGGTCAACCAGTGAACGGATTTTCTCCAAGCCTTGATACACATCTACCACTCTGATGATAGAGTCATATACCAAATTATATCCAAATAGCGCGCCGTGTTTCGGAGCCATTTTGTTCGCATGCTGATGGAAGGGTAGACAGATATCACAAATAAACCGACTGGCATGTCTATTTCTAAAAAATCTGAATTTTCGAACTGAGGGAAGTCTCAAACGAGGAGATTCATCGAAATCTCGAGGTTGAATCTCTTGGCGATTGCAATATTTTCTCTCTGTATAATTCGCATACAAGAAAGTAAAATGCTGCATTTTAAAAATTCATTACTGCATTAAACAGTGAATCCCAAAAAGGTGGAACAAGCGTTTATTTCCTTAAATATTGATTTTAGACATTTACTTCCAATCACAAAGATTCATCAAATAAGGTAAGAATTTGTTTGAAAATACTTTGATATCCAAGGGGATTGATAATACAAAGTTACAAAAATTAAATTTTTATACGGCCCCCATAGAGCAAAAATGTCAATACATTTATATATTCACATACAAAGTTGCACGCTTCCATCAGCAAAACTTACAGATATATAAGAAGACAAAGTTGTTGACTTAGACCACTTTTCCATACCTTTTACTGCAGTTTGATCCAGTTTTTCAATTACATTTTAGGGATAATATATGTAAAAAAATTATTTAAAGGGCAGAATCAGTAAATAACAATATATTTGTTAACTCTTGTTAAATATAAAAAACTACTCAAATAATACATTAATTGAAGTATTTACAAAAATAGTTCAACTAATGAACCTTCGAAAAATATTCAAAGCAGTGACCGGTCATATGCTCAGAAACAAGCAGTGCTAGAAAAATATTACTCGAATACAATTGAAATGCAATTTTCAAAAATAGGTTTACCTACAAATAGTTCAAACTTGTAGTTGTAATTATCTGAATTGTATTTTAGATAATTACAGTCCTTTTTATCGGTGAGTTCCACTCTATTAAGAAAAATCGAATATATAAGAACCATCCAAGTTCCCGTTGAGGCAATATGAAAGTGAATTCGAAACCTAAAAACAGCCAATGAAAAAAAATCAAGAGCTCGAAGGCGAACCATGGGTGAGAATGAAAGGGGGAAAAAAAGAACATTAGTTGGTTTCTAGCTCAAAACAGGAGCATCTGAAAATCCAGTTGTAGCTAAGGCCTGAGACAGAAAGAATAGCTGTTCGCTTTCGTCCATTATGGTACTTAGCTGTGCGCAAGGAGAGAATTTTAGTGCTTTCCAAAAGTATTTGGTGTGCAGCTCAATCCTGTGGCTGTCTTAGTTTTTCAGTAATTTTCTGTCTTCTTTTCTCGTTTTCATCTTTTTTCGTTAATAATCGAACACTGAAGTAAGGAGAAGAATGCAACTGACTAAGAACTCTAAGTGGAGAAGTAAGCAAATAAGAATAAAAAAAAATACGAATTTTTAAAATAATTTTAGTGACTTCTGCAACTCTGCAGACCTAAAGGAGGAGTCGCCACTGCTTTTAAGTAAAGCTTAATAATACGCACAACGCGAAGAGCAAATACGTAATTCAGTATTCTGGTACAATATTAGGCTATTTTCCTGTTATACCTTAAATTTTCATTTTCTCAAGTTGTCCTTCCATTCTTTATAAAGTTGATAGTTGCAACTATCTGCAAATGAAACTGAGTAACAGTATGTGTCATTGGCAATTTATTTTCAATCCGTGATGTTTGGCTGATATAGTACTTGATAAATATTTGCATTTCGCTATTTTTCTGTGTTGAATAAATTTGCATTTCTGCAATAAACATCTCCATATAAATTTGTGAGCAGCGTCATAAAATTTATAAATTAAAATATCTCTGTAAGTTTTACAGACAGAATTGTGAAACTTTGTTTATGCATAGATGAGTGTAAGAGAAATATTTCGCTCATTGACGCTTTTGCTCTATGGGGCACGTATAAAAAATTAATTTTCTCAACTTTTTATTTTCAACTTCTACAGAAGCCAAAGTGTTTTCACACAAATTCTTATCTTATTTGATGAAACTTTGTAATTCGAAGTATATGTTTAAAATCAATATTTAAGGAAATAAACGCTTGTTCCACCTTTTTGAGACACCCTGTATAGCCAATTGTGCAATGTACTGGAGTCAGTTTAATTTTGCATAACAAACTTGTACAGTTCACAATATTACGGTGGAAAATTATAAAATGGGATTCAATTCTTAATTATATAGTTACACCCACATTTGGTCATCTTTTTATAGCATAAGTACTTTCTACACCAATTCCTACCTTTAATTAATTCCTTTTTATCTTTCTTTTACTTCAACCATGTGCGAACTCGCCCTCGATTTTTCTGTTAAAGCACACACACACACAAATTTTGTCTCTGAGAAACAAATATATGCCTGAACCTTTAAACTGGTATATCCACTGTCTGCCCACTTCATTCACTTCATGGGTCATTCTCACAAGTGTTGTCATATGTTCGACTGACTTATCTCCACTGGCTCTGAATGTCTCTAGATAATGTTATAAGATTGAATACCCAAGCTCTACAGCATTTCCTTCCTTAAGTTAATGTCAGAAAATGTTTTTACGGTTTCCATACCATTACTAAGCCTATCAACATTTTGCATAATCTTACTGCCAATCCCTAAAAAACTAATTTTTCACTTGCTGGAAAACCTTATAATTCTAATCACAAAATAAATCGTTAAAAATTCTACTAATTCCAAAATTCTTTTTTATGGACACTACTTTCCTCCCCCCAAAGATTTCTCAAATCTGATTCGAGAAATCTTTGAAAAATTTTTTTTTCAAAAATGGTTAAAAATTTTCAAAATTTTGACCATTTCGGCATATTATACTAGAAAGGTTCCTTCTAGAATGAGAAATTTTCCAAACATAAATTTTAAATCCATCTGTATTTGAGTATTTTAAAGAACATAAAAATCACTTTATTACACTAGTAAGTTTACCATTTACACGTATTAAAGGTTAAAAATAAATAATCAAAATCAATTATTCTTGGTAATTTGTATGTTTGATTAAATACTGAATTACATTTATGATGGATAAAATGATTGTTCTTTTTGATATTAGTGAATTGGTATCTTCAATCCAAATTCTGTACCTCAAAGGTAAACTATCTTAAGTTCAATTTTGCTGATCTTGTTGTTTTTATGGTATTTGAATTATCCCGACCTCATCTGTATGTCGAAAAGAACAAAAGATAACCACTCTCAAAAAATAAATTGCGCATTACAATGCATTGGGATCGGGAAGTTCTTTCGGCTCTCAGGTGAAATGTTAAAATTGCTACTTAAGATAGTTTTCCTCTGACGTACAAAATTATAACTCTCAACTGGGGGCACCACAAGTACGTGGATGAGAAGCTGCCGGATTTGCAAGTGGGTTCTCGCTCCTGGACGTGAGTATAAAAATGGGGAGGGCTTGAATCTCCTCCTCCAGTCATAGTACGTGTCTCTTTCGGGAGTGGTACATTCCAAAAAAATCACGAAATGATATGAAAACTTTTCTTCTCTTGACTTTCAACAACAAACCCCCCCCCCGGAAAAAAGAAGGGGGAGGGGGTCGCCCATCGACTTTCTCATTGTACTTTCATAATACGGTACGTTTTCTGCTTAACTTCTTTGTATAGTGAAGAGAATAGAGTATGCATCTTGGAACAGTGCATCGTCCAGTCAACTGATTTGGTCTAAAATTCGATATTAATCTACAGTTTTGGAGCAAAGATCGTATACTAAAATTCACTCGTTTAGTTCGTGAGAGTTTTGAGTTATCGTCTTCACATACACATGAATAGACAGATGTACAAACAAAAATAGACGCCTTTTGACGGATTGGTCCAACATTTGATACCTGTCCACAATTTTGATGTAAAGGCAATAATTTGATAAATTTCATATATCTATCTCGTTGTGTATTTGAAATATTGTGTTCA
>BGPR01003168.1:103373-114401 GCA_013235015.1 Araneus ventricosus | reverse complement strand
ACCATTTGTTAAATTTCATATATCTATCTCGTTGTGTATTTGAAATAATGTGTTCACATACACATGAATAAACAGATGTACAAACAAAAACAAACGCCTTTTGACGGATTGGTCCAACATTTGATACCTATCCACAATTTTGCTGTAAAGATCATTTGTTAAATTTCATATATCTATCTCGTTGTGTATTTGAAATATTGTGTTCACATTCACATGAATAGTCAAATGTACAAACAAAAACAAACGCCTTTTGACGGATTGGTCCTACATTTGATACTTATCCACAATTTTGATGTAAAGATCATTTGTTAAATTTCATATATGTATCTCGTTGTGTATTTGAAATATTGAGTCCACATACACATGAATAGATAGATGTACAAACAAAAACAAACGCCTTTTGACGGATTCGTCCAACATTTGATACCTATCCACAATTTTGTTGTAAAGATCATTTGTTAAATTTCATATGTCTATCTCGTTGAGTATTTGAAATATTGTGTTCAAATGCACACGGAGAGACATACGGAAATACCAAAAATGTTTTTTTCGGATTTTGGATGACTAAAATGTGAAAAATGTGAAGGTTTCTCAAAAACTTGTGGCCGAATTTTTTGACGATTACAATACTTTCTCTTTGTACACTACCAGAATGTTAAAATAAAATAATAGAATAACAAATTTTTAAAATGTAAAAATAAATTAAAAATAAATAAAATACATTTTTAGCATATTTATTACAAAAACATTTTAAATGTAGTTAGAAAAACCTATTTCAAAGCAATTATACTGGTAATATACTAAGAACAATTTCGAAATAAATCTATTTTGTCTGTTGATATAAAATTGAAATTTTTTTCAATTTAACGAAGTAGAAACAATTTTTTTTGCTGTGTTAGATTCTCACTACTCTGGGAAGGACAGACTAATAAAATTGTAATGCTAAGCAGTAGAAAATGTCAGATTCGAACATTTTTCTTTTGTTAGTTTTAAGGTCTTTTATTTGTTTATACGCAAACAACTGCAAAATTGTAAATAAAAGAAATTCTGAATGGCATCCATAACTCAAAATGAGAATTACTACCAAGCTTTAAACAAGATTTATTACCCAAAACAATGGTTTCTAAAATCTAAGCCCAGGTCAAGTTCCTTTCTGATTCGGGATTTGATTTCCAATCACTTTATTCAAGGAGCTAGCTGTAATACTGACCTCAAGAGTTCAGGAGAAAAAAAAGTGTTTATTTTTTGCGATTCAAATTTATTGTTCATAAAACTTGGCTTCCTGCTTTGAAAGCTTTGATCTTCACCGCACCTCAATGGCACGATTTGCCGCTGCTATTATTGTCATTTTACCAAACGGATGTCGCCTATTGATTATTTACATCTCAGTCAAACGAAAGATACTATTATTATGAAATAATCCAGCTAAGAAAGATTGAAAACAGTCAAAGCTTATTAGTACATTTGCGAAAATTAATTCTAACTATTTTCCAATGTATTTCTGTTACTATTTTGTTAAATATTAACGGTAAAAACAGAAGTTTTTACTTTCTAGTGTTCGAAATATACAAAGAGAAAGTATTGTGATGATGAAAAAAATTCGATCTCGAGATTTTGATGAATCTTCACGTTTTAGATCTCCCTGAATCCTAAAAAAACATTTTTAGAATTAAATATGTCCGCCTGTCTATCACTGTCTCTATTTGGGAACACGATAGCTCAAGAACACAACAAGCTGCACGGGTGAAATTTGGTATGCGGTTTTTACATCAAACGGTAGATCTATCACATTTTGAACGAAATCCCTCTAAAGAAAGTATTTCGTTTGAAAATGAACCTGATAATTAAAAAAGGAGCGATCTAGATGCTTTACTTGGGCATATCATCTGCATACTGCTAAAAGTGGCCAAGTCAAAAGAAAAGGGAAAAAGCGATAAAGGTGTTTTTGTTGTTTTGAAATGGCATCTCTATAACAGTAAAAATTATGCATATAAATATATATGTTCAACATATATTTATATTGACGATATATTGATATGTGTGATTTTTCCTGTTAGAGAAATGACATACTTAAGCAACAAGAACCCTTTAACTCATTATTCTTTTTCTTTTGACTTGGTCACTTACCACTTTATCAGTATACCGGAGATATGCTTTGATCACCAGAATTGTAGACCTACATCAAATGTTGGATGCTAACGCAATAACTCAAAAACATAACTAAATAAATGAATTTAAGTATATGATCTTTGCAATGAAATTATAGATATGTGTATGATTTTAGCCAAAATCTGTCAACGGGTAGATTATATATTTGTTTGCTGTCCGTTTATAAACAAGATAACTTAAAAACTCATCAAGAAAAATGAATGAAATTTTTTATGTGGTTTTGATATCCAAATAGTACAAATATATCAAATGTGTTGTTATAATAGGTGAATGGGAAGAGGTCCAAACTTCATTGTCTTTGCTATACAACGGATCTAAACCCGAAATGTACCGTATTGTGTAAGTACATGAGAAAGTCCACTGGTTAACTAAGAGTTTCAGGAAAAGTTTTATACTATGAAAAGTGAATCAGCCGTGAGATTGGAAATTTTTTAAAGTTTGAGTAATCAAATGAATATGCTATATTCATTGGATCTTTTCGGTTCAAGGATAGATGTTTTTGGAATTTATTGCTAATTATTAATAACCAACGGACATTTCAAATTTGAACCGAGAGAAACGCCTGAAGAGTTACACCATTTTTCTAGCTCCTTCGCCATACAGCTTGAAATGAGCGAGTTCAGATTAAATGTCTCCCAGATCTCCAATGCTGGGCGAATCTCCGATTAAACTGGGATGCAAGCCATCAATCTCTCTGCCACTTTTCAGTGGTGAGAAATAAATCCTGAAGGACTCTCATAGTTGGCAGGTGGCCGCATACATATGGATTTCCATAATATGCAGGGGAATTTATCACTGGCGAATCTTAATTCAATGGAATCAATTAAAGCTTACGTTACATATCTGAAGTGAGTCGCGCCAATAAAATTTTGAAATCCAGCCTTGAATGCCTGCAGGAGAAACAAAGAATTAACCCCTTAAGAGTCGCTTTTTTGCTATCTAATAAGATGACCCCTTCTGTTTTGGAAAGGGGCTGTCGTTTTCATTCATCTAAGAAGGCATAAAATACTTGAGATGCTTATGGATTCTACGTAATATTTTGTCAAATTATAAAGCTACTTAATGATTAAAATTTAGTTTATAAGCCTAAAAATGCGATAATTCGATGCACGTCAATATGACTGGCGCGAACACTAAGGGGTTAAAGTCGCAGCACGGCGTAAGACACGATGCAGGTAGATGCTAGATGACATGCACAGTTAGGTTTCTCATGTGAATGTGCTCCCCGTGCATTCATTACAATGAGCATTCATGAATTAAAATCAAACAAAGAATTAATCAACTGAATGCAGAACTACCAAATTTCGCAGCAACGGCAAGCAAACTTTATGAACTATAGAACCAATGCTCTTGCCCAAATAGCAATTTTAATTTGCAGCAAATTTGCACTGCAAATCTGCAAGCTTTCTGCAAATTTGTCACGACAAGTGTGCAAGTGTGAAACAAGCTTGCAGCAAGTTAACGCAAGCCTCGAAGTCACCATAGGACGAACTTGCAGCAAGCTTGCATTGCAAAATATAGCAAAAACAGAGTGCGAACACAACCTAGGATAGAACTCGCGACCTAGCGTTCGAGAAGAGGGCTCTCTAACCATTTTCCAGTTAAACTCTGAGAGGAGAAGATAGATTTCGCTAATACATCGTTCGATTCGATTCGCATACGATTTATTTTAAACTATTTTCTTGATTTCGTTAATTTTTTGAGTTGCGAATATGATTTGAAGTCAAAGAGAGAGCGATTTTCGCTAATAACTACGTTTTGTTAGTAGAATAAATTATGAAATTAGAGTTCAAAAGTAATTACTTTAAAATGGGACAAAAATGTATATGTTTATTTTTCAACAAACATTGACTGTTTTTTCGGTTTAATTTTGTTTATAAACGCTAAAATTTCAACATTCAGAAAAAGGCGATATAGTTTTCTTTAAAGTGCGAATGATATAATTAGTAAAAAGACGGAAAATGTTTCAAAATTTTTTTTATAAAAAAGTTAGTTTTTTTACAAATTATCATTGATTTATTGGATTAATAAAAAGAAGGACGGTCTAGGGGATGCTATTAAAAATCGGATGTTTTTTAAAACAGTGACAAAGATAATTATCTCTTTGTGCTATCTTTGCATCACGCTTGTTTTGCAAATTTGCTGCAATTTATTTATGCAATTTTGGCACTATTTGTCACGGCGAAATTGTAGCAAATGGGTTTTGCAAGAGAGGGTGGCGCTAGTTGTCACGGTGAACTTACCACAAGTTCACTTCAACTTTGACGCGTCAAATTTGCTATGACAAGGCAATATCAAGTCAAAATCAAACTTGCTGCAAACTTACGTGCTATCTGGGTAAGTCCCCTAACAGTGTCTCAAAGAATTTACGTATAAGGATTAAGGTAATTTTGAAGATAAAATTTGGTTCCTAGAATTATTAAGTATCGATTTAGAGTAGATTGTCCACTAAATATATAATTCAAATTGTCGGTGATTTATTGTTGAGACAACTAAGCCCATGATTTGCAGCAATTAGAACGAAAAATTAATGTAAATAGTAAATGATTATAATTTGAATCTGCGAATAAAATTCTAGCTGTAAAACGCATTCATTGAATATTACTTAATTACATTTGCTGCAATATCAACATATATTAATTTTTTAAAGCTCGTTCAACTGACTTATTATTGTTATATTGTAAAACAAATTAAAATAATTTCATTCCATGAAAAAGTTCTTGAAAGATTTTTGTAACATACAAATTTCACAATACCAATTTTTGGCAGATTAAAACATTATCTTGACCAGAAGCTGCGAACTACAAAATTACAAAATGGTGGCACATATAATTTACTAAGGTAATTAGTTGATAAGGTAATTGGTCTTATTACAAATCAATTGCAGTATTTACAATTGGCAGATTAAAAATTGTTTTTGACAGATTAAAACATTGCCTTGACCAGAAGCTGCTATACGTTGTTGAAATTTATGATGGTGAGAATTAAGCCTAATTTCTATAGCTGGTGCGCTATAATGCTAAAGCTCGCAGGTGAAACTATTACTAAGGTTAACGATTTCTAAGATTTTAATTTACTAATGATTAATTCAAAAGTTACTTAACCTGAATAAAGCTTTTATTTATACTTTATTATAGCCAAATAATCATTAAAACAGTTATTATTTCATATCATTGCATTTTTTCCTAACGATAATGTACAGGGTGACCACAATTAAAGAATGAGTATTTAGAGCTAAATTGCAAAGAATGTACTGCTGCAAATGCAACACCATTTCGTATACATATTATTTAAATCATGAGGGATCGCTTTATAAAGAAAAGAAATGAAAAGTATTAACAGTTTCGGACAAAAGTGGCTCTGAAGGCTGATGATGGACAGTAAAATAGGCATGAAAACCTAAAGAAGCTGAAACTTTTATGTGCAAATGACTAAATTTAATTGAACATTTTAATACAGAAATGTTTCTTTGTCAGTCGCATTTCATTTTAAAAATTTAACTGAATTTTTACACTTTTAAAATTTATTTGTTGATTTTACAATTCAGAACTTACTTTTACAAGTTTGTTTTTCATTCAATAATTTGATTAACAAAATGTGTTCAATATTTTCCCTTGCATATGTTGTACCATGGTCATTCTAAACAAAGACACTATCGACGTCTCTATAGATCTCCGGGATGTGAAGTTTTGTATTCTGTGATGCGTGTTTTTATATTCTGTGAATGTGGCTAAATTATCCACATTCACAGTACACAATCTTTTTTAAACTATCCCACAACCAAAAATTGGTTATGGGATATGCCATTATATGGTTCCGTGAAAGCAAATTGGACATTTCTTTTCCAGGGGATCTAGGAGTTATCATAGTCGCAATCCTCCAGATGTCAAGACTATAAAGCAATGATATGAATGGTTTAAAGAAACTGGTGGCGTTGGTGACCTTCCAGACCTACAGTGAATGATGGAAATGTGGACCTCGTTCGTCGTTCAAGCTAGAAGATGATTGTGTCAGGCCTGCTGAATTTGCAATTGAGATTTTCAACAGAATAAGTGAAAACAAAACGTCGATTACTTAAATCGTGTTTATTTCTCAGATGAATCAACCTTTCACGTCTCCAGAAAGGTAAATAAGCACAATGTTCGCATCTGTGGATCAGAGAATTCACATGTTGCAGTGAGAGACATCCTTGACATTCTCCAAATAACAATATGGGTGCAAATGAAATTTACCAAGGTAATTGGTCTTATTATAAACTCGATTGCTGTATTTACAATTTCCAAAAATATACGTATGTCTATATATAATATTTTCGTAATCAGGGGAAAATTTTGAGCCCACCATGTGTTTCACATAAACAATAGAAAATCGTTTAACAATTTCATCGGCAAGATCATTTACTGCTGTAAGATTTATTGGCTCAACTTCCTTTTTCTCGTAACTAATACTTCTCCTGAACTCATTTGTTCTTCAGAAAACTTTATGTTTGGAAACCTGCGTAGTGTAAAAGAGGAGTAAAATATTGTCGGCGAAGATTTTCTTTCATAACAGCGATATAGAATTAGAAGATGCGTAAAATTATTATCTTTCATAACTACTGAAGGATAATTTAATACTAAATCATTAATAGGGCCTTTTTGAGACAGAACGACTTTCGTATTAGTGAAATAGTATTTTTTTCAAATACTTTTGAAATAGCACTAGGGTAAAAAGACACCCTCAAGGTAATAACTGGACAATTAATTCATGGAAAAATAGTAAAAGTGGAATAATAAAGTTGTGATACATCGTAATTTTTTCTGAATTACTCTAATTTAAGCTGAATAAAGGGTTCCATGGAAAATTATCCCTGGCTAGTATTTTACATTATATTGAGTATAAATAGTGCAAAATCTGTTAATGACACCCTATTGATGAGAAATTATCATCACAGTTATTAACATCCCTTTATTCTAATTTAGTTCACGCAGAGTTACTTTTAGATCACTTTTAACCGGCTGCCTGAGTCTAGGTTAGGTAAAATTGAACATTGATATGAAAGCTTTTCTTTCTTAAATTAAAGATCAGGGCGTTTTGTCACAATAGTGAGCTAGTAGTTGATGCTATTTGAAATTATTATCTTTGTTACATAAAAATAGATCATTTAATACCTAAACGCTAATCAGGCATTTTTTAAACAGCACTATTCCTTATAATATTACTTTTTTATTTTTAATATATTGTGTTGCTGCAAAAAAACGCCTTTTTTGTGGCTTCTATCGTCTTTTGAAAAAAGTATCTCACATCTTTCAAATCAGATTCTTGTTTTCTATACAATGTTTTATAGTAGAAGTTATTAGTTAGATAACAATTGCAAAATACAATGAAAAGACCTTCAGTAAGAGCCATGAAAATGACAATTTAGTAACATCGTAAAAAAACCCAGTAAAGTCGAGAATGCGTTTTCAGCAACTGGATGATTTTATAGATGGAAAAAAACAACGTGGTCCTTACTTTATGCATGCAATTTTTGTTGGAAAAGAGTGTGTGGAAAAAAATTTCCGTTGCTATTGCGCCAGTCAATAATTAATACGAATGAATCCTCTCTCTCTCTCTCTGTTATGCTTTTAGTGCGTTTTCCTTATAAAAATGTAAGTACAACACCAAGTAGGAATAAACAAATTTAGACTCTTTGATGGTATTGCAAGAATGAATTCAAATTTCTGTTCCGTCTGATTTCCTTGCTGCATGAAATGAAGAGATAAACCTAACTGTTCTATGAATGTAAGAAATGACAAAAATCAAAAATAAATAGAATCTTCTAAAATTTCACTAAGTCAATAGCTCCATAACTCAATAATTTATTTCAAAAATAAATGGTTTCAAAGTAAAGTAGTCATTTTTCAAGGGAATGGACAAAAATTTCCTTTTAACTTAACATTTGGAATTTGTTGCTATTTGTTATTTATTCATTTCTAACTATCTCCTGAATAATTTTCATGAGAAGTTAATCTGCGTACAGGTAAGAAATAAAAATATCAAGTATTTTACTGCTTTTCGTAGCTTATTTTAAACTTTTCGTACTTTCATTAATATGCTTTATATTACTATTCATTTGAAAGCATTATGAATTTCGTAGATCCATTTTCATTGCACTATTATTAATGTTGTTTTCGATTGTCCAGGTATACAAAAAGAGTAATTTTTTAATTGAGAAAAAAATTATTTGTTCCTGTTGTAATAAAACCATTGCTACACCTCCAATTATCCTAATCCATATATAGCATTTAATTGATGGACGTGCATTTCTGAGATGAAATTCATAAATTCAGTTGTTTAGAGATCGAAGGTTTTTCTTGAACCCTTTCAAGGGCCGCTTTTTCTACTAATGGTATAATAAAATAACTTTGGGACTGAGATTAATTCAATAGAAGAAATATTCATTTAGCTTATTGGATGACATTAATTTTCTGTTAATTAATTTTATTAATTATTAATTCATTAGCAAGTCAAGACCCTTCATTATTGTTTGAGATAAGAAACTGGAAAATCTAGTTTTTGATTCATCAGAAAATTTCCCGAGAACTTACGCCAAACTTATTTTTCAGGGTTAGATTTGGCAAATTACTACTTCCAACTAATAATGATACTAATAATTAATTTGGTTGTTCAAACCCCACTATGTGGTCAAAGTGTTCATTAATATTTTTGTGGTTTCTGAAATTATTAAAGATAGCAGCTCTTACCAGGGGTGGGTGGCCGCGGTGGCCTCGTGGTAAGGTCTCGACTTTGGGGCCGGATGGTTCCAGGCTCGAAACCCGATTCCACTGAAGATCCGCTGTGTATGGGGCCTGTTGCACGTTAAATCATACGTAGTGGTCAAACGTCCTCCCGTTGGTGTGGCGTGGAAGTTTTGAGAGGGGGGTGCCAGCTCAGGCGTCGTCCTCGTCATCTGACCGAGGTTCAAAATTACGAGGTCCGTCCCAAAATAGGCCTCGTGTTGCTTCAAAACGGGACGTTAATAAAACTAAACTTACCAGAGGTGGTAAAATAACTTCCGATGGGCTTTTAAAAATTGATGAATTTGGTGGGAAGTATACTTCCCACGACCATAGAAAGGGTTTAAAAAGTAAATGACTATGCTTCGAGCACATAATTTTTTAAAAATATTCTACAGAATAATTTTGTACTCATGCAACAAACAGAAAACGTTTCTGGCGTCTGCTTTACAGACCAATGCCATTTTATTTTCTAGGAACTGCTGCTATGCCTATAGTATTCACTTATTACCTGATAGTAATCGGAATAAACATTTCTGTTTCCTACAGACGGTTTTAATAATGTTATGTTACATAATGTAATGTTATCTTTTTATAATGTCACATTTAGTTAAAATAATGTGACAGTTTTAATAATGGGCGACAGATTAATATTTTCTAACTCCTGAGAAGTTCAATGACGTTGAAAGAATAAAACAGCTTTGTGATGTGATTTTGAAGAATAAAACAATTTTCAAGATATTAAAAAAATCTTTTGACGAAACTTATTATGTGGTAATAAATAAAGGGTTTGACATATTTTATACTTTCAGTTGCAATGACCACCAAATAAATATACTTTTTATAAAAAATTATTAATTATTATGCGAGTTATAAAAATAAACGAGAAACACAAAGCACGACACTTGTAAAACAATTTGATTTTCTTAATAAATGTCGAATAGAGATATTAAAATCAAAATGTTCACTTTAATTATTTGAATAAATTCTATATTAATGTTTTAGAATGTCTAATTAGTATCGGTGTTCGATAATTCCAGCTGAAAGTTAACGGATAAGAAAAAAAGAGCATCCAGACGCATGAGAGAATTAAGAAATTAATCTTTCTATAATACTCTAAAAAAGATTGTGAATCTCCTAATGCACATTTGGGTTGTATTAGCCTTCGAGTTTTCTTTCGGATTGACTCAAACCGTAGAAAACAGAGTTAAAACTTGTTACATAAAAGTCTCTTTCGGCTCTTCGCAAGATCCTTGTTTTTTGAACCCTAGTCAAATAAAAATGAGGAAGAGTTTTACATGAAAGTCTCATTCGATTCTTCGCAAGATCTTTGTATTTTTTTAGCCCTAGTCAAATAAAAATGAGGAAGTCACAGAGCTACACTATATCTATGAGAGAGCATTTCAGCTTCTAAATACGTAATATGTATTAAACTCGGTCCCAGAAAGAATCTTCGGTGGAAATAGAATCGGATAGTTTAACTTCAGACCGCAAAATCGTGACTTTGCCACCTCGGCTTCAGGTACCCTGCTTCCTTTAGAGCAAATCATTATTTTCAAGATTAGTCTAAAATAAATTATCAACATTATTAAAATGTTAAGGCAAATATTGGCACAATCTGAATTTTTAAAGGCAAACCTAAAATATTATGTTTGTTATAGCATCGTTCAAATCTGAAATGTTGTCTTCAACAATGTGCAGAGTCAAGCACCATAAAATGACTGCTGGTTCACTCTCTATGAATTTCAATTTTCACATTAATTAGAAGTGAATATAATATAGAGTTTAATGTTGCATGCGATTTTGAGTGAAACGTTTTAGAAATCTTTTTATCTTAATCTTTGGGTTATATGGAGCCTTTTATATGCATAATTTTAGTTACTAAAATATTTTTTCCTTAACGTTCGATGCATCTTTATTTTAAAATCTCAAAAATATGCATACATAAACAAAAATAAGCTTTCACAATAATAACAGTTGAACCCAAATCTCAGATTTTGAGCTGTATTCAAACGCCGTTGTCCTAATGGACCTCTAATTAGTTAGCGGTTATTTTTTTAATATCTTTTACTTTCACAATAACAACAATTGGACCCAAGTC